>CAODLS010733439.1:0-14219 GCA_948243855.1 Flueggea neowawraea
AGTAATGCAGATAGTGAAGAACTTAATGAAGGAAGGTGGATTGGCAGCCTGTTATAGAGGATTGGGACCAAGATGGGTTTCAATGTCAATGTCTGCAACAACCATGATCACCACATACGAGTTTTTGAAACGATTATCTGCAAAGAATTAGAGCAATTGAGAACTTGACTCGGCTAGAGTAATACAAAGAGGACAGCAAGTTCAGTTGTTCACGCTTCAACTTTCTCCAGTTCTTTTGTTACTTCAATCTTCTGTTACCTAGATAGTTTAGAGAGCTTATTATTGTAAATTCTATCCTCTCTTTCATGTTATCCTCTTCAATTATAACAAAGATCGTTCCAAATTAATGTAAACCTTTATATGGTAGTGAAAGAGCCTTCTCTTTTTTTCATCTGAACTACATATCTTGTCATTATTTTTTTTATTACAACAAAAGTTGACCCCTGAATTTGAGAGTTAATGTTGCTCACATATGTAACAACTTGACTTAGCCACAACAAGTGATATTTTTTTCTTTACAAAGACATGGTGATCACATGGAGGGTCTGATAGTATTAATGATTTTTCTTCTTCCAAGAAGTGTCTTTTCTGAATTTGAATCTTAAAATTTTGGTAAGTCTAAAACATCATATGAACTATTGAACCAACAAATTGTTGGTGATGCAATAAGTGGTTTGTCATTATTATTTGTAGTAGGTTTGATTGTGTACCTATTACTAATGAGATATTTATCCTTCCTGTCATAGTCTACATGGAACTTTATGTAGTTTTAACATTATGAAGTATTGTGTCGTCTTGTAACTTTGAAGTCTCAGTCATGATATGATGTTGATATGTGAAGAAGAGAGCGTCATGCTTCTGTTTAGTTAATACATCTTAGGAGATTTTCATAGTGTCTTATTTTTAATGTCTATATTCACGGAGAGCCAAATTGACCCTTCTCCATTTTATTGCCTCTAAAACCCAAGGCGGTATTTTGCTTTTAGATTCGCACACAATTAGCCACATGTGTTTTGTTTTTTTATAAGACAATTAGCCATATGTTAATTTAAAGGTTCTTATTGGAAACAAAAAGTTACAATTTTTACGCAACATATTCAATTGTTAATTGTTAGTGGTTACCATCTTTTTTAATTATATTTATACTTTTAATAGTATTAAAGTTCTCTCTGATTTTAAAAAATAAAATTTGATCCAATAAAAAATATATATAAACAACATTTCTTTTTTTAAAACATAGAGGAACCTATAGATTACGGTAACCCTTCAACAAAAAACATTGTGCTTGAAAATGTAACTTGTACATCAAGTAAAACTGAAACAAGTTGTGCCAAATAAATTACATTCGCTCAAAACAAAAGATGCCAATGTTACGAACTCTACGTTACACGCTAAAAAAGTAGAAGTGTCAATTCGTATTAAATATATCGTAATTATATTATTTTGTTTATATATCACACATCATTATATATAATATAAATATTATAAAAATTAAATTTATATTATTTATATTATATTATAATTATATATTTATAAATAATATTATTGTATCAAAAATTAATAATACTACTAAAAAGTATTTTTCGATTTTTAAGACATGCGTTGATGTGACAAACACTTGTCCAGTTATTACACAAACTTTGTTTTTAGTTTATTAACTTTTCTTAAAAGTTCTTGGCAGTTCATACTTTTGTGTGCAAAATGGAACTTGACATGGAGAATAAATGTGGCCTTTCAACAACAAGAAAATACAAGATACACCGGTAGGAGGCCATGATTAGTGTCGAGTACGAGGTCATATGAACGAGTCTCCTCCTTACATGACACTTTCATTATTGTTATGCCATATAAATTGAATAATAAGAAAGGGTTCTCTGCTCTACACATGCCCATAAGTGGTATCACACAGATTCACGTTCTACTGTTTCTCAAGAGAAACTCTTTTCCTAGCAAAATACAACCACTTCAAATAATTAATTATTCAAACACGCTAATAATAATTATTGAAACAGTATGGATATATTTTTCATTATATTTATAATTTTTCAAAAATTATATTTTATTTTCTTGTAATTGAATGTGAGCCTGAAATTCACTGTTTAGAAGTTTCAGAGCAATTAAATAAGAATTTTCTACAAACAAAAAAACAATTGTTATTTGTAATAAAAATACAATGAGAGAATATATATGAATTTAGGGGCATTTGAGTCAAAGAGTTGTAATTAATTAATGTTTCCGTATGTTTCAAAATTATAATATTATCCATACAATTTATTGATAATGAAAGAGTTGTAATTAATGTTTCACTTAATACAAGTCTAAGCATAAATTTTAAAAAAATATATAAAATTAAATGCATTTATGAAACTAATATTCTATAATTTCCGGATAAACCAGCACAGAAGGATTAATCATTTGACTGCCAAAACCAGCACAGAAATGGATACGATCAAAGTCCTGGGAGTTGGATAACTGATATCTAATGATTTTTTTTTTTCTGTGGATATTTAATGATTTGGCGATTTGGGGAAAGGAGAGCAAGACAGAAGTGTTGGGATCAGTGGATCACTCAGCACTAATGGTGGAGCCGGCCGACTCCACCGGTGGTCCGATGTATCCCGCCAATCCAAAGTATTTTGTTTTGTCTACCGCTTATTTATTTTTTTAAGGTCGATTCTATTTACTTTGTTTCGACATTGCTTTAACTTAATCGTGACTCCACTATTACTGAGCACATACTGGAAACAGAAAGAGAACAATGAAATTTGTGACAGAACACTTCAGAAATCCCGCCAGGACGGAAGGAGTGAATCAAAGAGAGTGAAAAACCGTGTGCTAAAATGGAGAAACCCATTTGCCAACTCAAATTTCAGTGGGCCATCCATCGCCATTGTTGTGAATTTCTATGGATTTATCAGTAATCAATATGTCAGCTGAATGCATGGGTGAGCCTCTTTTCTCCTAATGTACCTAATTGTTTGGTAAGAGTGATATATTTTGTAAGTTTTGTAGGATTTTTGATGATTGACAATAATTGTATACTAAAAAAAGTAGAGGAATGATATATTTATTTAATAAAAATAATTATACAAAATATATTATATATAAATGTGTCAAACAAACCTTTATTATATTATGTACAGTATATTACACGATGTACCTATTTTTTTTAAATCAAATAAATATCTATGTTTTCTCAAAAAGATGTTAATATTAACTAAAATCATATTACATTAGATTTTTATATTAATTTTTATCTACACAAATACATAAATCCAAATGGATAATTATATAAATGTTACTACTAATTTTTGGCAGATCAGCGTTGTTCTGTTGGACTTTTGGATAGATTGCCTGTTGTAGAACTTAATTGTATTCCTAGACAGGCTAATTGCGTTGCTGATTTTGTGACTAAGTAGACATTGGTCCCTACAATAGATTCATGCTCTCAGGTTCCATCGCAACCAAAACCCAAAATCGTGTTATGTCATCTCCATGCAAAATGCTTTATTTTACAAACTTTTTTTAATAAAGAGCCAGGAGAATAGGAATCAGTGAACGCATCAAATCATCCCAATTAGGTTGACACCATCATAGCAACCTCTTCATGCTCATATTCTTCGAATATTATCAAAAAGAAATGAAGATAAAATTCACATATACAACCCGAAAAGCTACAAAGCTAGCAAAAGCTAGTTAACAAATCAAAAATGTTCTTTCCTACTAATGTCCTCATAAAGCAAAGAAGAGCAAAATGGAGCCAAGGGAGTCCACCAATGCTCCTGGGAGGCTTCTCTGCCGAAATTGGCAAGCTTATCAGCCAGTTGATTGCCTTCGTGAAAGATATGTGTTGTAACCACATGCATTGAGCGCATTAATTCAAGACACCGAGTCCATTCCACCTTAAGCTCCCAAGGAACCACATGAGAGTGCGACCGAATCAAACTAACCATGTAGGTAGAATCGCTCTCTAACCAGAGTTTATGCCAACCTCGCTCCCATGCTGCTAAGATAGCATAGATAGCTGCTTTCAATTGTACCACATAAGCCAAAACAGTGCCAGTGGGAAAAGCAAAACAACCAAGAGAAAACCCCGAGTGTTACGAAATACCCCACCCACCCCTGATTTACCAGTTTCATACAAGTAAGAGTCATCTGTGTTTACCTTCACCCATTCTGTCGGCGGATGCTGCCACTGAACAGAGATGATTTGAGGGGCCTTCCGGGGAACGCTAGAAATTTTAAATTTATTTAGAACTTGCAGTTCTGAGGGAGTGTTAAACATGTAGCCCACCCGAAAAGACCACTCTGTCAGACAATGGCAAATATGTCGAAGAAAAATATGAATATTTGGTGTGTTGTCCTAAAAAATTGCAATGTTTTGCGTTCGCCAAAGAAGCCAAATCACTAAGACTAGCGTAGTACGCCAGAGAGCAAATAGTTGCAAATTGAAGGGAGCTCTGATGGCTAGCAACATGAATTCATCCAGAGAGTCAGCAAGACGGATTTGAAAATTAAAGGCAGCACACACTGCAAGCCAAGTCGTTTGAGAGAAAGTGCACGTCCACAGAGACGACACATTGAAGCTAGGTGATGCCCTCTTCTCATCAATTCATCCTCAATGGCAAGCCTTTTAGAAAGGACTTTCCAGCAAGTGAGAGAATGGAAGGGTGGGATGAACTTAGCCCATAGCAATTTCAACCAAGAAGTGATAGGACCTTTGTCACGCCTATGATCATATAGAAGCTTCGAAGTGACTGAACCATCACCAGGATGCTTCCAAATGCAAGAATCAGGATAGCCATTACTCAGGAATTTCACCTGTTCAATGTCAAAGACAACCTGTGGGAAGGCCAACTGAAAAAACCAGGGAATGTGCCATTCACCCTCCAAAGTGAAGTCAGAAACAGTATCAAGAAGAGTAGGAACTTACAGTTGCAACCTGTCCATAAGCGGCGGATTCAACCACTTACCATACTGGAAGCTAATCTTGCTCTACTTACCCAACAACCATAGAGTTTCATCAAATAAATGAGAGTAAATCAATTTAATAGAGGTCCAAATGGAAGAAGAGACATAAGCAATGGAAGGCCGACAAGAAGGCTGCACGAACCGGCCACTGAAATAAGAACTGAATAAGCTCTCCATAGTCATAACACGCCAGCAAAAAAAAAACTAATTTATCTAAGAAACAAATTACTCAAATGATAAAAACAAACTAATTTATCTAAAAAACAAATTACTCAAATGATAAAAAAAAAACTCCTCAAACTATTGCAAAAATGCACACTGACTACAAAACATCGTAGATTAAAAAATATGATGTGGTTGGCCCTAAACTTGTATGTTTGTTTATCAAAGCCAATTTGAGCCATCAACGCCATTAAAGCATGTGATCAGGAAGTGAAGGAATCGGATACCGGTTTAACTAATAAACAGTATAATAATAGGTTTAAATTACCTATCTCGATTCTGACGATAGCATAGCAACATACAGTGGTTGCAAGATTGTGTTTCAATGTTGGTCTTGCAATCAAACCACGATATGATAGTTGATGGGAGTGATCGTCTCTTTCACAGTCTAAAAGCCATGCGGATCGGGATTATCAACGGACGAATGACAGAACCTTCTTAGTGGGAGGAGAGCTATGGAGAAAAGAGAGAAGGATAGAATAAGGGGAGGAACATTTTCCTTCCTCTCGTTTATTCCCTTTTTTTTCTTTTTTTTTCCTTTCTCTCTTCTCCTCCTCCTTTTTTCTTCTTCCTTCCCACACAAATTTATAAACCCTTCATGGGCTTTTAGGCCTAATGGGCCCATGGACCTAGTGGGCCTAATGGGTCATCTCATTCAGTTCACCCGTAATGGAAGGACCTCTTTTTCTAACATCTCCCACGCGCACGTGACAGAACCATAACTCGTCATGGATCATGATGTAACCAATATCAATCATGATAATGACCTTATGTCATACAATATCATGTAACATAGTTAACACTGACATAATCATGCTCAATCATCTCGTCATATAGGCAAATAGATCGTGCGACCAGCATACGATGAAAGCGTATTTGCTATACACTATTAGGGTTATATAACAACTCTTAATGCAATCCTGCTAGAAGACGTCTCTTGTAGAACAACTCCATCTTGTCAAAGTGTATGCAACAACAGGACAGACTGCTGTTAATGTATGCCTTTCCCCTAGTTTGTAACCACAGAATCGCAGCTTTCGAGCTTCACGATCTCACGAAAGCTTTACTCAAAGTTCACACATCATGTAACATCCTACATGAGAACTAGTTTCAGAAAATATTTGAGACTAGTATGAATTTGTCTAGAAAAAAACTTTCCCTCTTACACCAGACAATGCATATAGCCAAGTTTACTTGTCCAGCTTGACACGCTTGGTCGAATCAATCATGACCATTAACGATAAGATAAAATAGACAAACGCAACTACACGTTTTGAATGTGTTAAGAGTTCTAAGGGTAGGTAATACCGACAACCATATGTTCACGGCAGGGTCTCACATTAGGAAAACTGAGATCGTTTTTTTAAATATTTTTCATCCCTATGGTCGTGTATATAGCACTCATGGTATGATCATCTGTTGTGGTGTTCTTTCCTTCCCTTGGAGGAGCGCGTGTTTATACAATATTTTCAACACCACACAAAAGCTTCGGTTACCATGCATTTCGACATCTAACCTTAATCCACACTTAACAGGATTACTTCTGACTTAAGACAAAATATGTTAAAATTTCTCAATTTTAGCATCTGATAAATTTAATGATCGACATAGGAGTTTATCATATGGCGTACGTCTCTTTTCGTACGAATTTTTCTTGCTCTTTTTACAATGAACTCATCACTGTAATGTGCAAGACAACCTTTTGATTATGAACGAGCTCGATATTTTTCTACATTCAAAAGCAGCATCATCTTAGTTCTTCCCCCCAATGAACTAGGAAAACTAAGGTAAACACCTGTGTGAGTGGGTTACTTCTCTGTCCAGCATGCTTTCACACTCAACGCTACAACAAATATCAACTCTCAACATTTGTGCTCTAACAAATGTCAACTCACAACATTTTTGTTCGCGTATTACCCACAAGGATCTTATTAAAGACCATGTTTTTAAGGGATTACACACTTCGTGTGGCATGCAGGTCTTAAGGAACTTATTCCTTATAGACTTTTACTAACAGATCTTATGATAATGTCTTGCATGGACTTACATTTCAAGTTCACTTCTCCTTGTGAAACTTGTATTTTAATTTACTTGTCTTTGTGTAACAAAGTCCTACACAACATGATAAAGGTCTTGATTTGCTTAGATTTGCAATCGATATTCTCGATCGTTAAGTAATCAGGGTCGACTGTCACTTAAAGACTGTTGCTAGCTCTTTAGGTAATTAATGCTAAGTGGATCATTTCACTATATAGCTAACCATTATATTGCACTACAGTTCTGCTAAGTAAGAACATAGTACGAAACATGGACGTCCCTCTCGTCCACGTCACTTATTCAACTAGCAACTGTGTTTTATTTTATCACAAGCCTTTGTTATAACACAATGTCTTACAATGCCTCTAAAGTTTTCAAGTATCTTATTCACTGCTTTCCAACATCCTTTTTACATGTTGGATCATTATTTGCTAGCTAACTTGACTGCATAGCCAACTCTAGGCATTGTACACACCTAGGCATTTACTACAAGACATAGTCTTGTAATCAACACATGTACTCTTTATTAGGCTACAAAAGACATTCACATGACATTTATGTGAAGAACATTCCTTACACGTTCTTCCTCTCATACAGGTATATGGACACACACACCTAGTAAGAAACTTGCTCTTAGTCACGGGGTATTTATGGATTATGCATTTCTGTATTCTGAAGCGTTCAAGTACTTTGTTGATCCATCTCACCTGAAGAGGTTCAACGATTTACTCAAATGATCTCTTGGAGTTTGACTCCAAGGTCAACCCATATTAGTAATCTCAAAGTTGGACATTGACCAATCTTTGAACTCATTCAGGTATGCTAGACTATTTCTAGCTACAAGTGTGACATTCACACAAGTTAAGAATGACAAGTTCACCTTAAAATACATGGTATGATCATAACATATATGAATGTACCATTCTCCTGAACAATGTCTAAGGTCGTACCTTAACCAATGAAACCATTAGGTAAAACCATATAGGTTTATTCTCTAATTTTTCTAGTGAGAAAAGGAGCCTCTACATCTAACTGATGTAGGTAGAGGTATAGACTAGCCTAAATGCCAAAGTCTATTTGATGAAGGTAAATCTTTCAACAATGTGGACTTTTCCAATCTCGTTGAGTAATTCCCCTTTAACAATTATCGATGTCTCACTCGATTTATCGTTCATGTATCCACTTAACTCCAATGGGTTCTCACCCTTTGGGTAGATTAACCAGTTCTTAAACATGGTTCAATATCTTAAATGTCATTTTGCATTTCCATTGCTTTAATCCATATAAATTTCACTGGGATGAGTGAACCTCCAGCATACTCGCAGGTTTGTCCTTGACTTGTGGGATTACTAAAAGGATCACAATCGATTCATTTATTGAAAAATGTCGTCGTGAGACTTTTACCAAAAAGATCACAATCAATTCATTTATTGAAAAAAATATTGTCGTGAGACTTTATCCCTTTTAGTTTTATGCATTTACAAAAAATGATTCCACTGGGCTTAAGTTCCATATAGGAACTCCCACTAGGATCAAGTTTCCTGTTCCAATTGGAAAATAGGAATCTTGATATACATTTTCGAAATGCTCCCACTGAAATCAGGATCAAGAACATCCGCTCACGCTTGAGGTAGATGAGATAAAAGTTGAATCGTTCCAAGACTTAGTCAATGCATCCATTTTAGAGAAAGAGAGAACATGTAGGAACTCCCACTAGGATCAAGTTTCATGTTCCAATTGGAAAATAGGAATCTTGATATACATTTTTGAAATGCTCCCACTAAAGTCAGGATCAAGAACATCCGCTCACGCTTGAGGTAGATGAGATAAAAGTTGAATCGTTCCAAGACTTAGTCAATGCATCCCTTTTAGAGAAAGAGAGAACAATAGCTAGAATCAATTGATCAATCTCTTGAAATTTTAAAACCCTTGAATCGTTCTAAAACTTTTTGATGCATCCTTTTCAAAGAAAGAGATAACAATCGTTTGGTTTAGATCGATCGCTAGAGATTTTAAAATCCAATGATGTAATCTACTAATTACTTTATCCAACTTTCTTACTCATCCCTCATTTTTCTTAAGAATTCTCCTACTCGATTGGAGTGATCCTGAGGAGTTTAGTTCCTGAGTCTCAAATAAAATGAAAACTTTTCCACTTTATCCCAATTAAGAAATCTATTCACAAAGTATGTGACTTATTATAACTCGTTACTATGCCAAATGACAAAGGAATCGTTGACATTGGTGATATATCTCTTGGTTTCAAGTGGTTTAGGTCATACATTTAACCAATTCACAACCCATGAGACATATAAGTAACATACTTAGAGGTGCAAAAATAAATAATTTATGTTCATTTCTCTTTCATCACATAAAGCTTTAGTCTCATCTTGTAGATGTCTCGACCTTAGTCGATCCACAAAGCTTTATTCGATTCTCATCTTGACTTTTAAGAAGTAAGAACTATTAAGAAGTAAGAATTAACTTGATCACTCTTACTTATGAAGAATCAAATGAATATGATTGCACCCTCTATGGTTATATATACAAAAGTGATGAAGTAGGCCTTAGCCTTACCCCCTCATTTGTTTGACGCTAAACATCAAAAGTGGATTAATAGCAATGAGAATTCAACTCTAAGTGTCTTTTGAAATAGTTTTCTCTCTAGTTTTCCCTTCTTTTTTTGCAATGCTTGCAATTAGACAACTTGAACTTACACAATTGTCTAAAACTCCTACTTGATATAATCAATGTACTCGATTTTGTCAATATGGTTGAGTTGTGAGCATTAACTTCACATAATTGCTTATAATCAAGTGAAGTAGCAAGAATGAAAACTAGGTTTTCTAATTGTCAGGTTCTTTAACTTAACTTAGAAACCACTTTTAGTGCCAAAGTAGTCTCCCACTCAAACACAATCTAACAAATACCATTATTGTTATAATACAATATGATTACAAACAACCTTCAATATGATTACGACAAAATCTATTGCAATAAAAGGTTTGACATTTCCACAAGACTAGCTCACACATGCCAAATCATTCAACTCCCACTTTCGAGTTGTAACTTGCATACTCAACTTGTTCCTTCTTGGAACTAGTTGGAGTCTAATTAAGTCATTTTAAAACTTCATGGTGAGGATTCTTAAGATCGAATAAATTGTCGACTAATGACAAAAGTCAATAGAGAACATTGAACAAGGCAACTCTTCTCACTTGCCTGAGTTTGAGTTACATACTCTCAAAGGTTCATCCTTTCACATATGATGTGTCTTTGGTCGTTAACATTTTACTCACAAAATTTTAACATTGTTCATGTTCTAGAATTTCCTCAAAATGTTGTCAAGTCTCCACTTCTTAAGGACTTAGGTTCTTAAACCTCTTCCTTGCTTTTGTATTGGAATTTATTCAATAAAATAAGACATTATCGAATTCTTCATGATCTTATGAATGAGATAAACGTGGGTTAGGTGTAGCTCAATTTGCTCCAACATATAAGCAAGAAGTGGATAACAACTTGGACCTTATCCTTGATCAAATCATGATCAGTATCACAAATCTCTCTAATCATATAAGTCTTTTTGCCTTTACTTATATGATTAGGACATTTTTAACAAGTATCAGTGTCAAAAGTCAAACACTACGAGCTAAGTTAGTGTCACGCCAACTAATTGCTCCTTAAATGCAATTTGCAAGACATTGCACCTTGATACTTGTAAAATAGTCAAGTGATCACATCATCCTTTGTACTCACAAGATGATGGATGTAGTGGAATTTTTTAACTTCTACATCTCACAAACATTTCAATACAAAATGTGTTGAGTGGTTTCCTACTTTACTTTGAATTCGGTCATAACCAAGTTCAAAGGGGCACGATCTTTTGCTTTTAGAGTACACGCTAGATTATTATAATCTAGGATTTATGATTGTTGTCGCATAAGCTCAACATAGCTCAACAAATGTGCTCGTATGACTCAGCATCAATCGTCTTTACAAGCAGTGAATATAACAATTAAACTTGATTAAATAACAAGACATAATTGCACACAAATAATTCACATAGCAATACACATATATTTACTATCCAACCAAAAATTAAACTAGCATAGCCTCTTATTAAGTTTTGAATCAAAATGTACATTAGGTGTACACTTACCATCTAGGTTTTAATAATTAACTATATTATATTTAATTTTATAGACAATAAATAATGACTATTCGGATTAGCTTTTAAAGTCTACTCGACTTAGGGGAATCCATGTTGATCACCTTAATTATTAAGGCAAACTTAATAATTGGGCAATATATATCAACATATAAAATATTGCATATTAAATTAAGGCAAATCATCACAACAATAAGCCAAAATAATAAATGGAATCACAATCATTTATTGAACCAACATGCAATCCAAACAATATATCTCAATGTTAACATACACATATCAACATTGGGCAGCATTAATGCACAAATAATGCTTATAAAATATCCCCAAAGTAATACTATGTGAATATAGCATCTAGCATTTGTCTACCAATTGGATACACAATAGATCATTATCCAATGTGTTAGTATAGAATTCATAAGTTGTCATGTCAACTTATCAAAAATTTTATCAATTATATGACCTTAAAGTGAATCTCACACTTCTCATGATCTCTTATTATGATTATGGTGTAATATTGGACATACCAATTTCAAAATATTTTTTATTTTCTAGAATCTCTAAGTATCCTTTGATGACACTTAGGATTATGTTTCTATGAAATTCTAGAATGAACCAATGATTTTATCAATACCAGTTATGAGAATCATAATTTTTTATGAAATAAGCAAACATTCATCACCTTTGCGCAATAAATGCACAATTAATTATTCCCTTCACGACCACCAGTAGAGGTGGCCAAAATGGAACCGAACCGCCAGTTTGAACCAGAACAGAACTGGTTAGAATCAGAACCGGTCGAACCGTCCCCTATAGGGTCCAGTTCCGGTTCACCATTTTGAAAAACCTTGAAACTTCTGGTTCAAACCGCCGATTGAACCGGCGGTTCCCACCCCACACATCTAACTTTTTTTCACATTTGTAAAAATTAATTACTTGTATTCCATATTCGTTTTAATTATTTTTTGATGAAATTAAGTTAAAACCCATTTTTTATTTTTCATATTTGTACAAATTAATTACTTGTATTACATATTACTTACATAGTTATATTTCTTAAATTTTTATTGTATGTTTTATTTAAAATATGGTAGATAATATCTATATTCACAATTATATTTAATAATTACAAACCGAAACCAAACCGAAATGAATCGAGGCACAAATTGAGTACAAGAAAATTTAAAAAAAAAGAAAAAATATGGTTCGAACAGGAACCTTTGACCGAATCGAACCGAACAGTTAACCAAACAGCTGAAAACCAGAATCGAACAGTCCAGAACCGCCCTTGGGGGGGTTTGGTTCCTGTTCACTCCTTTCAACGAACTGGAATAGGCGGTTTTGGAACCATGACCACCTCTAACCACCACCTTCCCAAAATACTTACTTCGGGAGTCGTGCAAATTCGTCCTTAATTTGAAGTTCATTCGATGCACTATAGTTTTACCACATTCGTTTATTTGTAATCAAATTACAAATAAATCGGGATATACGTACTCGCGTATTTATCAAATAATTGAAATCTCATTCCAATTATCGAAATAAAAACCATATTAGCACGTTTCAAAACTAATTATTTCGAAAACTAATTTTCAAAATAATTCTTGGAAGAAAAATGTAATTTCTCACAATTTTTTAGCACTATTTATACACCAATAAATTGGAAAAATAGTTTGAAAACTCAAAAAATTGCGAAAAATATACTAAAAATTTCAAAAAAATCCAACTAATTATTCTACCAAAAATTTTATAAAATTTGGTGGTCGGGACACGCGTCACGTGCAACCACGTGCGGCCGTAATAGCTTACGCGCCTACCACGCTCTTCAATGCGCCTCCACACGTGGGACACAACTTGTTGCCACGTGTCCTCTCTAGACGACGCCACGTTTTGCCATGACACGAAGCCATGCGTCGCCATCCGACGCGGCCACGTTTCAGCCTCACATTCTGCCACGTGTAGACATCTCATTGGTTAAAAGTGTACACGTGTCGCGTTACTAGTGGTCCATGTCATGAGCCGTCAACTTTGACTTGGTCTGATCATGTGACACGTGTCAATATGTGATTGGTCCACGTGGCGAGCCAATCCAAAAAAATTTCTTCTGATATCGTCTGCCATGTGTCACTCGCTAAGTGGACCATATGCAACCAATGGGGAAGCGCCACGTTGTTGTTCTTATCAGATGAACAAATTCATATGTGTTGCCTTGTTCAGTATTTTTTGATCGGGTTTTCGAGGATTTAACAACCTTCCTGATGGAATTTTGCAACAAAATTTTGACAGATAACGTTTTTGAGGTCTCTGATCTCAAATCTTTTGTCAGAATTTCAAAACTCCAACTTTCAATTTTCGGCGTGAGACGGACTCAAAGCAAAAACGATGGTCTGGACAGAAAGTCGAATACAACAAAAATACAACAAACATAATACACAGAGACCAACAATATTTCAAAACATATTCAAAAAAAATTTGTTGACTCTGAAACCAATGAACAAATTGGATACCGGTTTAACTAATAAACATTATAATAAATAGGTTTCAGTTAACTACCTCGATTCTGACGATAGGATCATTTTTCAATGTTGGTCTCGCAAGCAAACCATGATCGAATAGTCGACGGAAGTGCTCGTCTCTTTTGCAGTCTAAAAGCCACACAGATCAGGATCATCAACAGACGAATGACGAAACCTGCTTAGTGGGAAGAGACCCATGGAAAAAAGAGAGAAGCATGGAAGAAGGAAGGAGGGAAGGAACGTTTTTCCCTCCTTCTCTTTTCTTTCCTTTTTTTCTTTCTTTTCGTTCTTCCTTTCTTTCTTTT
>CAODLS010733444.1:0-16591 GCA_948243855.1 Flueggea neowawraea
ACGTTTGTAGCTCAAAATAGTGGAACTGGGACTGTCTCAACCTCACTTGCATGTCTCAAGAATACAAAATCCAATTTCTCTGCCATGCCTAATCTGACACAAATTCAAGCAATATTCCAGGCGTACTCACCCTGGATCTATATCCATCCAGACGAAAAGTCCTCAGAGAGCTGGTATTTTAAGAATGGAGCATTACTATATAAGAAAGGGGAAGAATCCAAACCCGTTGCAATCGAAGAAACAGGCTCCAACCTTCCCCTAGGAGGCTCAAATGACGGTGTCTACTTGTTGGACCTTCCTGTGGATGCCGCAGCAAAAGATAGAGTAAAGAAAGGGGATTTATAGGATTCCCAGGCGTGCTTGCATGTAAAGCCAATGCTTGGTGCAACCTTCACAGACATAGCCGTCTGGGTGTTCTACCCTTTCAATGGTGCTGCTAAGGCCAAAGTTGAGTTCATCAACGTCCCGTTGGGAAAGATAGGAGAGCATGTTGGCGATTGGGAGCATGTGACCTTAAGAGTGAGCAATTTCAGCGGAGAGCTATGGAGTGTGTATTTTTCAGAGCACAGTTCAGGGTCATGGATAAATGCTTCAGAGCTGGAGTTCCAAAATGGAAACAAACCGGTGACATACGCATCCTTGCACGGCCATGCCATATATGCCAAGCCTGGTCTAGTTTTGCAAGGGAGTGGTGGAGGAATAGGAATCAGAAATGACACTGCAAAAAGTAAGATGTTGATGGACGCTGGATCAAGATTCCAAGTGGTTGCAGCAGAATATTTGGGGACAACGATCATTGAACCACCATGGCTCAACTATTTCAGGGAATGGGATCCCAAAATTACCTATGACATTGCGGAAGAAATCAAGAATGTGGAGAAAATATTGCCCGGGAAACTCAAGTCAGCTTTTGACAAGTTTGTCAAGAGTCTACCAAATGAAATAATTGGGGAGGAAGGTCCTACAGGTCCCAAAATGAAGAGAAATTGGACTGGAGATGAAGTTTGATGTTTCAGCTTCTAATTTGCCACCAAAAGTGAACAGTCCGAAACTAACAGGTCCGTTCCGAGCAATACCACTCCGAAAATGGGAAACCAATTCATAAAGTTATGGTCCAAAATTTCTTAGAAGTGCTTGTTTAATGGAAATTACTAATTACCCACGTTTTAGTTGTGACAAGAATGTGATTGCTTATAACAAAAATGAACGCGATTGTGATTTTATTTCAGTTTGATCATTTGAATTATTGATATATTATGCACAATAGGCCCATCGTCCACACAATCTATATGTCAAATTATAATATTCATCTTTTAGATTTTGCTATAACATTTAGATTTTGTAATTTTTCTTTATCTTTTTCCTTCATTCCATGGGAATCTGGTTCAGCGAATTATATCTTGGGGCATATTATGTCTCTGGTTCGACGAATTATTTTGTGGCTCGGAAATCTACTCTTCATATTTTTTTGGGTAAGAATCATAGAATATGTATTGCACTATGAAGAGGAATTTATACAATGAATGTTCAGAGCCAAGAAAAGGTCAATTTACTCCTAATCCTTTATGAACTCTGTTGAACAGAAAGGTAGAATATTAAGAGCAAATTGACAGCTCTAAAAAAAACAATCAGAAACTAATCATACAACCTAGTCAAAACAAACAAAAGAAATCAGCCAAACTATTACAATGAAATACTAACTTTCAAAGAAACACTCTCATCTATATTCCTTACATTCTGCTCAGCAGTCCAAACTATTTGTGTCACAACCCGTTTCCGAACCATTACCGGTGTACGAGGCGAACTGTCTATGAAAGTCCGACCAAACTCGCACAAGCCTCAAAGATCAGACATTCTACCCAACTTATTCGATTAAAACAATTCTCAAACCATTTAATAAGTATAAAACATTTTATACTGAAATCATGTACATATAATAAGTTATACAAAACGAAATCATAATATCAGATAAGTACAAAAATATAACAGAGAATAAATATAAATCGAAAAGACAAAATATGACCTAGTAACCCAACAACAACCGATGTAGAGCTCTACAACAAAGATAAACAGAGGCCGAACAAAAGAGCACTCACTAACAAATTGAACGTCTAACCGAGTACGTGATGTCGGACGGTTGCTAAATGCCAAAAAGAGATTGCCTGAAAAATTGAAATCAAGAGTAGACAAAAAAGAAAGAGGGTAAAAATCCAATGAGGAAATGACACTCCAGAGCGGCTCCGGGCCTCACAAACCATTTTGAAAATAGTTCAAAAATACCGCATGCAGGTATAAGTAAGTATACATATGTATACACATTATACAAATAGTAGTTTTTCAAAAACGTTCGCAAACAAAACAAACAACAGACAAAAACATACAGTATGTGTATATATATATACACACACTCCAGAGCGGCTCCGGACCTCACAAAAGCCGTTTTGAAAACAACTCAAAAATACCACATGCAGGTATAAGTAAGTATACATATGTATACGCACTTTACAAATAGTAGTTTTTTGAAAATGTTCGCAAACAAAACAAACAGCAGGCAGAAACATACATGATATATATATATATATATATATATATATATATATATATATATATCATATATTGTATATTGAAAACGGATATGGGACTAGAAAGAGACAGATAAATATATAATAAGTGTGGACTCCGCCACTAAGCAGAAACAGAGTACATGCGTCTGGCCAGACACACGGCTACCATAAACCCTGGTAATTGGGCATTGACTGTGCATTGGTATACTAAAGTTTACGTTTACCCTACGTAGCACAGGTGCCCCATATCAAAGTATATTTGACACGACCCGTTTTTGGACCATGACCAACATACGAGGCCCAACCGTCTAAGAGAGTCCGACCCAGCCAACCGTCTAATAGAGCCCAGCCCGTCTCGCACAAGCCTCAGTGAATATAAACACTACCCAACTTGTTTATTTTAAAACCATATATTTAACAAATTTATAACCATAATAAAACAGATCATACATTTAATAAAATAGTTTCGACAAAATAAATTATAGTTTACTAGAATAAATGTGAGTATAAAATAATAATAATAAAACCAAAATCAGATACAAAAAGTTATAACCAATAACCCAGCAGTATATCGGTGTGGAGCTCTAACACATAAACAAAAGAGCCCGACCAAAAGGGCATCAGTAACCAATAAGGCGCCTCACTAAAAACCAAGGCGCAGTGTAGTTACCGAAGCCGAAAATTATCCACCTATAAATTTAGTAAAGACAGACAAAGGAAAAGGGGGTAAGAACCCTAGTAAGGAATAACACTCCAGATCGCCTCATATGTGCCACACAAAGTCTGTTTTAAAAATAATTCAAAAAAGCCACACACAGGTATAAATAGTATATATACGTATACACACTATATTGATAGTAATCTTTCAAAAACCATTTCAAAAACGTTCGCAACCAAGCATAATAATTAAAATAATTTCGGTAACAAAAACATAGCATATGTGATATGGGACCAATAACATTAATGTGCTTGTAGCACCAATAACAATGATGATTGTGGGCTCTGCCACTAATTTAAAATAAAGTTATGTGTATGGTTGGACACTCGACTACCACCATATCCTGGTAACTAGGCCTTGACTGCACATTGGTATACCAAAGGCTACGTTTGGCCTACGTAGCACAGGTGCCCCATAACCAATTTGTATATATATATTTTTAAATAAAAAACAATAACTCTTGCAATAAAAGCATATCAAAAACAGTGAAAGGCATATATATAATCCTTAATATATATATGAGTTCAAACACAGGTTACTGATTATTAAAACCACATAATCAGTATATTAATCAGACATTCCATTATTAAGTCCAATTTCAGAAATATAGTCAGCATATCAAAAACAATATAGAGTTTCGAGACACTGCCTATGTGTCTGAAGCTGCCATCCACTCACCTGGACATCGAACTAAATAATCCAGATCACGGTCCACCAGTGAATGACTAGTATCCTCGGAAACCAAGCAGAACTAGAATAGACATATCAGAAATAATCAAAATATGGTAGTGTGGCAATACCAATGTATGCAATGCAAATGCAGACTCGGATCCTCGAACCACACCCAAAAATCTATTTCGAACCAAAGTCTAACATAATAATCGAAAATATATCCTCGATGAAAAATTGTACTTTGGTCCCCGAGCATTTGGAAAATTACCATTTAGTCCCCAAAATATTCCACATATATAAATTAATCTAAAACTCCAAATTTATTATTAAGACCTCAAAGTCTCCAAAATATCTACATTAATCCTAAAAAATATGTAAAATTAGATTCTAACCCTTAAATATAAAATTACAAAACACCATAAATCCTTCAAAATTCTCTTGATTCTTTGTGTTTCTAGGGCCTTCCAACATATATCTATCAAAATCATACTCAAATCCATCATAAACCCTAAAAAATTTAGACACAATTCACCCACCAAAACCCATTTCGTTCTTCCTTCAAGAGCAACAAAACCCAAACAAAATGGCAACAAAAAAAAATGGAAAGAAACCAAGAAGAGGAGTGATTCTTACCTCAAGAGTCGAATTCCACCAAAGGAAGGGAAGAAAAATGGGAATTGAGAGGTTTGGGGGCGGGTTGAAGTGTTTGGAGGCATTGGAGGCCGAATGCGGGTTAGTTTAGGGTTTTTAAAGGCGAAGCAAAGCAAAACAACAGTGTTTTGGTAAGACAAGAGCATGCACTCCAAGACGGGGGAAAAAACATGTGGCTATGTAACGAGGAAAACAAGACACGGTATGACACGTTTAAGACACGATCAAAAAGGTTGTCCATGTCCACGTCCGTGTACTAAAAAAATATGACTTTTCTCACCCGAAAATACTTCATTCGATTGAATAAACGCCCAACGAGATCAAATGGTTAAGATAATCAACCTAAATCCATCAACATTCATCTCTCAAAACACCAAACCAATGGTTGGAAGAACAAATTACGCTCGACAACAAACTTAATCAATCTCGAACACCACTGAAATGGACGAGATGTTACAATATATATATATAGACGATCATGCAGAATATAATTCATTTTGCAGAAAATATTTATATATACCATATATAAATATTAGATATCATAAACATAAATTTTATAAATTAATAATCACATAATCCAGATTATTAATTAGCCAAACCATAAATTATTCCATTTTCAGAAAATAAGCCAGACATAGCAAAAATATATACCATTAGAAGACACAACCTATGTGTCTGAAGTTGTCATTTCACTCACCTAGTGTCTGAAGCTGTCATTTCACTCACCTAGTATTTGAAGCTAAAGACCCAGTCAATCACCATTAGTAGGTGGCTTGTCATGCTGGCAGGAGCAAGAAGTTGAAACAGTTACAAACAGAGCAAATATCAAAATGTGATACTGGTACTGTGGCGGTACCGAATGTATGTTATGCAATGCATATGCAAACACTTGCACGAAGGCTAAAAACCTATCACTCTAGCCTCAAAATCAGAATCTACATAAAATTGCAGTTTGGTCCTGACCTCTGTAAAATTACCATTTACTCCCCAATATTTCAAAATATTACAACTTGGTCCCAAGTATTCTCAAAGTACTAATCACTCCTCTAAGTAGTCAGAATTTCCAAAACTACACCAAAACACCCAACTCTCGATTCAACCGATGAAAATTGTTTTCAATCACCCACATTGCCTCTAATCAACCTATTGAACACGAATCTAGCCTTAAATTCATCAAAACAACAACAGAATTGACCAAAATAGCTCAAACCCGAACTTAACCCTAGCTCATTTTCAAACAACATCAAATCTCATGATTTCGAGCATAATCCATGTTCTATTAACCTTAAATCATCATTATATATCAAGATATAACAAAAACAACTTCAAATCTATCATGAAATTCATCAAAATCTGAAACCCTAGCTCAAGAACAAACCCATTTCGTCCAACCTAAAAAACCGAAGTTAAAATTATATGATTTTGATCTCAAACAACCATAATCTAACCACATTTAACTTCCATTCCAATAGAAAATGGAAATCCGAACCAAACTTCCAAATTCGTTCAAAACCTTAGTTGAACAAATGTGAAGCAATAATGAAGAAAAGAAGAGATTAATGGATGTTTCTTGCCTAAAAAATCGAAGTGGAAGCAATGAAAAGTAATGGGAGATTAAGAGAAATCAATTTGAGAGTGATTTTGGTAGGTGAGATGAGTTGTGGCCGAATGAAATCGGGTAAGGGTATATATAGCCCATCGCAGCAAAACGCTGCGTTTCACTCAAAATCGTCCAAATTGCACACTTTTATGCACTCAGAACATATAATACGCACGTAACACGAGTCTTATATACGTGGATCAACCTTCAATGAGCATAGATGACTCAAACAACTATTGCTCCAAAACCTAGAATACGATTAATGTGTGTAACACTAATACAATACACGTAACATGCTTCAACGTGCGTAGAACCATAAAGTGATCCTCAGACACAAAACCTCTCTTACATGCGTAGGAGGGCTATAACGCATGTAATATGCCTCTAGCTTGCTTTACACACACAAATTCCCACTTTCGACGCATTTCCATTTTAGAATCATAAATCCCACCATTCCCGAGACCAACCAAACACCACAACTTGGAAGAATGATGAACGAAACATCTTCGAACACTCTAAAACATCAAGAGTTCAAATAGAATGCTATAGGGATCCTAGTTGGAATGTGCGGGCTATTACACTTTGTTGGAAAAGTAACTCATCAAGAGCCTTCCATATCCAATAAAACAGTGCCTTCGATGCTGGATAGTAGATTTGCCTTTGGTCTTCCTCGATAACCAACTGACTTCTCAACGCCAAGGAAGAATACACCTGCGGATATCAAACTTTGCAAGTGCCATAGTCCACAATGCATAAGAGAAAGGGCATGCAAAAAAAAAGTGATCCACAGCTTCCTCATGTTGCTTGCAGAAAGCACACACATGGTCCTAGATTAATCCCCAAGAAAACAATATGGTTTTGACTGCCAATTTATTTTGTAATGCAAGCCAGATAATGAAGCAGAAATTGGGATATAATCAGGTCCTCACACAATTTTATACCAAGAAACATTAGGTGTACTAGGTCGGATAGCATTCCAAGCACTTTTTATAGTATAATTTTCGGAACCAAAATGCTTCCAGCTAATTCTATCAGATCTGAGTCCACAGGGAGATATAAGGGATATCTCCCTCCAAGCTACCTCAGTTTCATCATTTAGAGGATCAGGAAAAATCCATTCATTATGTGTCACGACCAGTTTTTGGATCATGATTAGCGTATAAGACGAATTGAACCGGAGGCCCTTCCCATCTCGTACAAGCATCGGAGATACAGACATTCTACCCAAAATATTCATTTATCAAACATTTAATGAATATAATACGATATATAAGAAAACATTATAAGTATATCATGATAGTATCAAAATAAATATAAGACTGTTATAGTAAAATCACTATCCAAAATACAAAACAGTGGCCCAGTATCCCAACAGCAACCAGGTGTGGAACTCTAATAACAAAAACAAAAGTAGAGCCCGAACGAGGGGGCACTCACTAATGACAAGGATGACTCACTGGTGTCAAAGTGTCGGACAGATGCTGAATGTCAAAATATACCTGAAAGATAAGTAAAGGAAATAGACAAGAAAGAAAATGGGGTCAGAACCCAGTGAGGAAACAACACTCAAGATTGTCTCATGCGTGCCTCACAAAGACCGTTTTGAAAACCATTCAAAAATACCGCACACATATATACTAATATAATATAGTATACACACTACATATTTAATAGTTTTCGGAAATCATTTTTCCAAAACGTTCGCATCCTGAGTAGATATCATGCACTCAGACCATATATATATATATATACACACACACACATATTATATCAGACTCGGAATATGGGACCAAAACAGACATAATAATAATGTGGACTCCGCAACCAAACAGAATAGAGCATGTATCTGGCCGGATACATGGTCACCCTTTTACCCCGGTAATTAGGACCTTAACAGAGCATTGGTATACCAAAGGCTACGTACCCCGTAGCTAGGTGTCCCATATCAGAATATTATATAAAATAATATTAACAGACAAGCATATAGATAAGATTCCAATATTTTACAGAAGAATATATATATACCAAACACTTTCCAACGATCGAATTCCATCGATACTTAGAGACTCCAAACACTCTAAAATATCATTTGAACATCCAAGATAATCAAACAATACTCCAACACTTTCCAACGATCAAATCGGGCTAGGTCGAAAAACTACATAAATTCTATTTGAAACGGACAAGATATTACATTATGTTTCCAGACATCAGCCACAATAGCAAATTGAGGAATGTCAAAATCAGCTATATGCAGTAAACGAAAAAGCCTCAGAGATGGACGTACTTTTGAACCAAGGGTCGAACCAAAAGGAGAATTTTATCCAATAGATCGTGACAGTGTTCTCTTTTAAGCTTGTTAGAAATAAGGGGCACACCTAAGTATTTAACTGTCAACCTTCCCTCTTGAAACCTCAGAAGATTGAGAATATTTTTTTTTTGTCTTCATCCTTGGTTCCAGAGAAAAAGATGGAGCTATTTCCCTCATTTATACCCATACCTGATACTTCAGAAAAATGCACTAGGATCTCACTTATAGATTTTATTGAGTCCAAGTGACTACCACATAATATCATCAAGTCATCTGCAAAAGATAAATGCACCAATTTAAGTTTCTTAAGCCAGATTGATACTGGAAGGATGCAGGGAGTTTGGCATCAATAGGTCTTAACAAATACTCCATGCACAAGATAAAGAGCAGAGGAGACATGGGGTCTTCTTGTCTAAGTCTCCTTTTGCCCTGATAGTACCCTCTATAGAACCATTAAACATGATAGAAAAAGAAACAGTACGCAAGCAAATCATAATCCAATTAATATTTTTTTGGGGAATTCTCAATCCCAAGAGGACCGCCTCAACAAAGTCCCATTGAATAAAATCATAAGTTTTCCTTAGATCTATTTTAAGGGCACAGTTAGCTTTAGAGGAGTGTTTTTGGTAATTCCTCAGTAATTCATCAGCCATTAATACATTATCCACAATATTTCGGCCACTAACAAACGCAGATTGGTTGATATGAACAAGTTAGGGAAGCACGATATTCAATCTGCTAGAAATGATCTTAGTAATGACTTTGTAAAGAACTGTGCAACAAGAGATATGCCAAAATTCATTTAAAGTGACAGGACTAGCAACCTTAGGGATTATTGTGAGGAAAGTGGAATTAACCTGTTTAAGAAGCTTTCTTGTAGAGAAGAACTCCTTAACAACAGTAGTTATATCCCCTCCAACAATTTCCCAACATTCTTTGAAGAAAGTACGAGAGAAACCATCAATTCCAAGAGCTTTTTGGCCACTAATGCTCCAACGAGCATTTTTAATTTCCAAAGCAAATACCTCAGAGCATAATAAAATATACTCATCATTAGTTACAGTAGGGCCTTGTTGAAGGATTTCAACATCAACATCGATTCCATGAAGATAAGAAGTTCCTAAAAGCTATTTATAATAATCAATCAAATCCAAAGAGAGTCTAAACTGCTCAACAATAACTGTCCCATCAGCAAGTGTGATGCTTGAGATTTTATTATGAGCCCTTCTAGCTTTGACTAGATTGTGAAAGAAATTAGTATTAGAACCCCCTAATTTAACCCATTTTTTACGAGCTTTCTGCTTATAGAACTGCTCCTTGCAAGCTAAAAGTCTCCTATATAATCCACATATTGCTCTTTCCTCATCGAGGAGAGCCGAATCATGTGGAGATAATTGTAACGACACTTGAGCTTGCTCTAACAAAGTTCTACAATCCTGCACTCGTTTTGAGATATCAGAAAAATGATTACGATTGAATTTCTTCAGATCAATTTTCAACATCATAAGGCGTTGCCAAACAGAATACATCATATAGCCATCTACAGATTTTTTTTCCAGGCATTAGACACAATTTCTTTAAACTGTGGATGAGAAGTCCACATATCAAAGAAGCGAAAGGGTCTCTTGCCCGAACTGTTAGACTGAGGCATATATGCAAGTAAAAGGGTATGATCAAAGATACCTGCAGCAGGACCATCATAGTAGGAATTCTCAAAAGAATCTAGCCAAAGAATATTAATGAGGCAACGATCAATTTTCCTCCGGATACGATTGTCACCAAATTGGTTATTAGTTCAGGTGAAGTGGCAACCAATTTTTTTGAGTTCTTGGAGACCACATTGTATAATGCAGCCCCCAAACTACTCACTACTATGAATATTAACAGTAACACCACCAGACCTTTCTGAATCACTTAGTAAAGTATTGAAATCACCTTGTACAAGGCAGGGGGAGTTAATAGTATTGGACATACCTGTCAAGTCAGCCCAAAAAGACTTCCTGTCAGCAGCATTGTTAGGCTTTCCATAATGCGGCTAGATCCCGTATTGGAATCCTATCCACTGATACGCAGGAGGACGGGCTACACGTGTCAGGCGCGGGGTCCATTGGCCCCGCGGGCCCCGCGCCTGACACATTAATTTTTTTTCTTAAATTAAAATCTGACCGTTAGATCAAAACGATCCAACAGTTAGATTTACTCTAACAGAAATTAAAATAAAATTGTGTTTAGTGGAAAGTTGAGTAGGCGTCTCGCGAGACTCTTAAAGTAGTCATTGGGTTACGGATGAAAAAGTTGAGAGGCTAGGAACTGAGGACAATAAAATAACAATAAAAATGCTGAGCAGACGTCCTGCGGGACGGCTTCAGAGACCGTGGGTTACGAGTAGCCTTAGAGGCATAGACCAAAGTCCACAAAAATTGGACATTATTCTTGGCCACTGAACAATTTCTTTTTTTTTTTGAATTGAGATAGTCTAGAGACAATTTTTTTTTACAGCAATACTAGAGACAATTGGAGTATCATTAGATTACAAAGTTCATATTGTAAATTAGAGATGTGATTCTCGTAAATTTTAGATCATAATTTATGCACCGATGCCTTTTTACGTAAACCTTAGAATAAATCTAAAAAATTGATATTTAGTTAAAAAATAAAATTTTCCTTTTTTAAAAATAAATACTATTTTTAGACTTGTCTATCCATGTTTGTAGATGCTTTACTGTAAATTCTTTTTTTTTTTGACGATAATTTTGAATTTTTTTCAAAAAATAAATTTTTAGCAAGAAGTTATTTTCTCGAGATTTTTATCTAATTTTTCACGAAAAATCAAAATATGGCACTCTAGATATGGCATAGCAGAAAGTATCACAAGAAGGAGTGGCATTTGAATTTTTTTTCCCAGTCCTTCATCTAAAAGTGTAACTTTCTCTTTCCCTTTCTTAATTAATTATCTATTTAATTAATATCAATAATGTCACGGCGTACGAGACGGACCGTCTATGGAAGACCGACCCATACACAAACCTTCTAAAGATTCAGAATTTCTACCCATCATTTAATTTCCAAAAAATTTATTGGAAAAACATTTTATAGTTTAAAACAATTTATATATAACTCAATATATATAAACAAATACCAAAATGTATACAAATCACGGCCCATTCCCAGGACCATGACCGGCGTACAAGGTGGACCGTCTATGGAAGCCCGGCCCATCCCGCACAACCCTTCCAAAGATTCAGAATTTCTACCCATCATTTAATTTCCAAAACATATATTGTAAAAACATTTTATAGTTTAAAATAATATATATATAACTCAATATATATAAACAAATACCAAAATGTATACAAATCATATACTCTGGTAAAACCAAATACAATAAATATATCATAGTATACATACAACCCAACACCCCAAAGTAATCTAGTACGGAGCTCTACAAAATAAAAGAAGCCGAAACAATAGGCATCACTAACCTATGGTACTGTGACACATCACAAATATCACAATAAGGTACTGTGACAAATACCAAATGGATGATATGCAATGCAAATGCAACTCTCAAAGTCCCCTAAACAAACGAAAGTGAATCCATCACTTTCAAGCCAAAGATCATGCTCCATTCGGTCTCCAACGGAACCGAGCATACTCATTAACTCAAATCAATCTCTTGAACATGGATTCATCCTCCTAATCAATAAACAAACTCAAAATGTTTCTAAATCTCAACTATGAATCTCGGACTTCCAAGACCCATGCCAAATAACTAGTCAAATTTCTTAACCCAGCTCAAATATGTGAAGTTCTAACTCATATCTATCAAGATACATCAGAAACAACACCAGATTTAACAAGAAATTTAGTAAAACCCGAAACCCTAGTTGTAGAGAAACCCATTTGATTCAAACACCAAATCCCATGAAACTGATGCTTAATGTAATATCCCGTACTTTCCAATTATGATCCCTATAGTTTTTGAATATGATATGGAGGACTTTTGGGAATACCAGTGGATGGTGTAGGATGTTTATGATGAAATCATGTTAGGTTGGATGTTGTTAAGTGTTAGAAATGATTCGGGATGAGTTCAGTAACAAGAGAAGTCAAGAAAGGAGAAACAATGTAGCTAACGCACGTAGGTACAAGAATAACGCACGTAAAGGGACTCTTACGTAAGTAAGCTTTAGGCTAACGTACGTAAGGCACTGTTTTTATAAAATACGTGTTTTCAATAATTGACGTACGTGTGTTGGGTTTTCATGATGATTCACATACGTTAGATGAACAGTGACGTACGTGAGGTCGGGCCTGGTGCGTCCAAAATTCATTTTTGAGCCCCGATAACGTCCGTGAGATTTCCATACACGTACATAAGGGTACCCTAACGTACGTGAGACATAGATTGATGTACGTGAGGTGTGTTTCAGATGCCTTTAAAGCTTTCAACAAACCAGATTTTCTCATTTTCTACTCTCCCCAATCACTCAAAACTCTCTCAAATCATCTGGGACTTCAAAGCTTGGTTCGTCCATCATCCATAACCATTTTAAGAGGTAAGATTCCATCTCTTTGTTGGATTTAAGATCTCTTTCATGCATGAATCCATCAAATCCGTTTTGACCAGATGGGTCTAGGGTTCGAATTTTTGAATGATTATGAGTTAATGGATGCTAAGGGTTGTTAGATTAGAGTTCATTGAGGTTAAATGAACATTTTTCAAGCCTTGAATCTACAGATTTGATGATTTATTGTGTTGGCTAGGGTTAGGTTCGGTTTTAATGATTTCTGGAGCGATTTGGAGTTTGTTTGATGGAATTGATGATTGATTAATGTTTATGAAGGTGTTTAGGAACAATGTGGGTGATTGGAAACATTGGGTAATGATCGAATCGAAAGTTCGGTATTTTTGAGAATAAAACTTTAGGTTCAGACATTTTTGAAATTTCTGAAAAGTTGAAGTTAGATTTGTAATTTTAGAAACATGAGCTCTAGAAATGTAATTTTAGAAAAGTTAAGGTATAGGTTTGTAATTTCCATAATTTTGGGAACTAACTTGTAATTTTACAAGTTAAGGATTAAAGAGTAATTTCTGAGGGTTCAGGGATGAATTTGAGAATTCTAACTTATGGAGGACCTATTGGTAGTTTAAGGATACTTTAAGGTCTATATGGAGATTTACCAAGTCTCGGGGACTAAGGCATAATTTTACAGTGGTCGGGGACCAAACTGTAATTTTACGTGGGTTATTGATTTATGATCGATAGTGATGGAATCACGTCCGATATATGTTTTCAGCGGTTATGAATAGTGCCTCGAGCACATCCATGATTATGGTCCCTTATCAAAGCTATATGTTTTCACTATGAAACCATGTTTTAAGAATCGAAATGATTATTAAGTATGTTTTCATGCTTGCTAGATGCTTTGCTTGCAAATGATTTCGAAATGACTTTTCGAAAAGCTATTACTTATAGCATGTATATGTATACGTCTATACCTACATGTGGTATTTTAAACTGTTTTCAAAACAGTTTTTGTGAGGCACGTATGAGGCAGTCTGAAGTGTTTTTCCTCAGTGGGCCCTGACCCCCTTTTCTTTCTATGTCTACTGTTGGTTTTATTCCGCAGGTTGACTACTATTGACTACGACGACATTTCCGCATTTTGGATACCAGTGAGGTGTCATTTGGTTAGTGATGCCCTTTTGATCGGGCTCTTATATTTATGATGTTAGAGCTCTACAACGGGATATTGTCGGGTTATTGGGTTACCTTTACACTTTGATGTATTTTGATTTATTACGATATTTATATATGTTTTGGATATTTTTATCTATGATTTATGTTTATTCTATCTTATGTTTTAAATAATAAATATTTTGATTAAATAAATGTTTTAATCAATTGAATTTGGGTAGTAAGTTATGAACCATGAGGCTTGTGCGAGATGGGCCAGACTCCCACAGACGGTTCGCCTCGTACGTCGGTCACGGGCTCGCTACGGGTCGTGACAGTAACCGTATAGTGCTAATGAGTGAGGTGTTGAAACGCACAGTTTGGTGCAGACTCTGTTTTCCTCTCTTTTTTTGTCAAATTCAAAGTGTTATATTAACAATACAAATTGAAAAATAATAAATTTAATTAGTAGAAATCAATGAATATAATCTCACATAAAGTTGTAAAATAAATAAAATATATTTCTTTAATTGTGAATTACAATATATCTTACGGAAATAAAAAAAAATAACTATATTGATGTAAACTAAATTATATTTATTTAAAAAATAAAAATCATATCTATTTTACATAAATAAAATTGTTCAAAAAAAATATTTTATCGAGTTATAAAACTTAAAAAATACAGGAAGTTACATTTATTGTTGAGTTTCCATAAATTCTTTTTATTAGTCTGGATAAGTTTGTTTGTGTTCCTGGTTTTAGGGTTTAGTGTTGAGAATGCATAATTTTGTTTATGATGAGTCATGGGCAAAAAACCCCACTAAGTATATTCAATTCTGAGTTGTAATGGAAGTGTTACAACCATCATCAATGAGAAACGTTATGAGACATTAATATTTCCTCATTAAATTGCTACTCTATAAATAGATGCAGAGAACAACTTAAGAGGTTACAATATTCTCAACACACACCAATACTCTGTCGAATTCTCTACTAACTTGAGCGTTGAAGACTCACCGGGAGCATCCCTGTAACATCATGCATTTTTCTAAGTTTTTATAACTTGATAAAATAGTCTTTTTAGAACAATTTTATTAATGTAAAATAGATATAGTTTTTTTTTGAAATAAATATAATTTAATTTACTTTAATATAGTTATTTTTTTATTTTTATTTAGTTTCAGGAAACCTCAATTTCACCTCCTTAATTAACCAAAGTCTTCAATATATTCATCACTTCCTTACTATTTCCTCAAATTCCCATAAGTGTCACTATGCATTGTACTGAGAAATCAATGTCAATCCATTCTAATTACCTTAGTTATCAAATAAATCCATATATTCCAATACAGCAAAGTTAAACAACGCTACATGAATGTCAAAATAACCTTATTTAATCAAGAAGGCTATCTCAAAAATATCCATCCATAAATCCTCAACTTACTGTCACGACCCGTTTCTAGACTATGACAGGCGTACGATGTGAACCGTCTATGGAAGTCCGGTCCATCTAACACAAGCCTCGGAGATACAGACATTCTACCCAAAAATTATTCATTTATTCAAATATTTAGTATTTGTAAAACATTACTAAAGAATTTCAACCGTTATTAATAAAAATAGAAATACATTCTTAAAACGTAAATGTTCATAATAATAATATAAAATTATTATCAAATTAGAAATCACTTTTAAGTATCAAATAAGATTACATAGTCAAACACCCACAACTAAACCTGTGTGGAGAACCTACTAAAACAAGTCTACCGGGCCCGAACAAAAGGACACTAACTGAAACTGCAAATGTCTCACTAGGTATTGAATGCTGATAAAATGCAGTCAACCAAAATCACCTGCAAATAAGAATATAGGAGAAAACACAAGAAGAAAGGGGTAAGATTCCCTAGTAAGGAAACGACACTCCAGAGTGTCTCGTACATGCCTCACAAGACTGTTTTAAAAATATTTCAAAACACACCACATGCAGATATAAGTGTACATATGTATAGACACTATATAAAATAATATTGGTTTCGAAAACCATTTTGAAATTCTTCGCAAACAAGACAGCCAACATGTCACGACCCATTCCCGGGACCATGACTGGTGTACTAGGAGAACCGTCTATGGGAACCCAGCTCATCTCGCACAAGCCTCCAAATACAGAACTATTACCCAAAATCATATTTAATGAAATATGATAAAAACCAACTAAAGGTTTAAACATCATGTAACACCCATACCTATATAACATATATTTACATAACTCGATAAGATATAACAACATTTATATATATATATCAACGAGATTATAGCAAGTACAAGTTACCAACACAAATATGACCGAACTATCAAAATTCATCAACATGTAATATACAACATATAGTATAA
>CAODLS010733504.1:0-14635 GCA_948243855.1 Flueggea neowawraea
TCTGAACTGCAATCTTCATCTTGTCTTGTATGTCTAACGTACATGACTTCTATCGACACACGTACATGTGGCTTCATGCCTTCAGTTGATTCAAGACTTCAATTTTCCCGCTTTAATTCTAATCAAACTTTACATACTTTGGATACCTTTCACGTATGTGTTATTGTCTAACGTACGTGAACATTTTCTAACGTACGTGTGATCACTTCTTTTAACTTCCAGTAGCTTATGTTTCAGCTCACGGTCGAACTCACGTACTTGAGGCTTGACTGACGTACGTGACATTAACACACGTACGTGACTTTGGTTTGACGTACATGAATCTTGCTTCATATCAAATTCTGCAGTTTGTTCATCATCAAAACTTTAGAGAAATCTCAATGTTGACCACCCTTGGTCCAACACTAACTACGAGGTAGTGTAGCCTTTGATATATCAATGTCCGATAATCTTTGCCTTAGTGGCAATAACCTTTGTCTTAGTAGCGATACCTTATGCCTATGTGGTGGTATCCTAAGTGGCTATTACATCATCGAGTCCAAGTGACTCTGATTATCTGACCCTAGTCCCGTTAATATTATTTTTAAATAATATTTTTGAAGATAAATATTATGTTTGATCGTCGATCGTCTGTTTTGTCTATGAATGATTTCGAAATGGTTTTCTATAAAATTTTATTGTACAATTCTGATTTCGTCAAGTTTTAAATTTTATTCTCAGTAATTATTTTAACTATTAAAATAATAAGTATTTTATCAGTTTTACTTATTTACAATGCTTGATTGTCAGTTGTCTACTTTATTTGTAAAAGATTTCAAAATAAATTTCTGAACTACTATCTGTATATATAAGAGTGTATACTAATACTATACAATATATACGTGTATATAATATTTTTTGAAAATGTTTTCTAAACGGTTTATGTGATGCATGTTTGAGGCGATTTGGAGTGTCATTTACTAACTAAAATTTCTCACCCCTCCCCTTTAATATTTTTCAGGTTATCCCAGTTTTTGTCAGCAGTGAGGATCGTCTGTTCATCAGTGAGTGCCATTTTGTTCGGGCCCAATTTATATGGTTATGTTAGTTGCTCCATATTGAGTAGTGAGTTATGAATCTGAATTTGATTATATGTAGATAAAGTTGATTTTAATTATAATTAATTATTTAGTATTTTGATATTATGATTATATTTTATTTTAATTAAAAAAATTATTTTTAAAAATTATTATCTATTAAAGTGTTTTAATATGATTAATAATTAGGCTAGTAATAATAATGATCTGGTTATAAATTATGTTTTTTGAGGCTTGTGCGAGATGGACTAGGTTGGGCTTCCTTAGACGGTTTGCTTTGTACGCCGATCTCGTCCCGTTTTCGGGTCATGGCAGGCTCCTTTAGGAATCAACATCGTCTTAACCTTGATTGTCCTTCTCAAACTCAAACAAGAATATGAGCTATGTCCTACTTTCAAACATCTAGTGCATGTAGGTGATCCTAAGTTCAAAGAATCATTTTTTTTTCACTTGAAAACTTGTTTAACAATGATGATTCTCTATCAAATGGATCACATCCTAGACCATATTTAGACAATAAAAATCTTTGTAATGAAAGCAATTTTTCAAGCTTTTCATTGCCACATGAGAATTTATTAACAACATATAAAAATTCTTTTTGTATCCTATCAATCTCATTTCTCAACTTTTGATGCTCAACCAATCAAGATGAATTATCTTTGGAGGTATTTTCAAGCTCTTTGATTTGATTAATCAAAGTTTCATTTTTAATTTCTAAAGACTCATTTTTCCTTTTCAAAACTTTATGAGCTTGAAAATCTCTTCAAAGTCATTGTTGAAAGAATCAAATGCATAAAAAGCTCTTTACGAGAATAATTGTTTACCTCATTAATAGTTGACGAGGGGCTTTGAACCATGAGAGCAATGTTGACTTCCTCTTTGACCTCATCATCAACTTCCTCATCACTCCATGTAGCAACAAGGACCCCTTTCTTCTTACTCATCTCATATTGTGGTCTAGAGGTGGAAACTTTACAGTCTTTAGCATAATGGCTCGGTTTGCCACATTTGTAGCAAGAATCAATCTTCTTCTTTTTGTTGTAGGATGAGCTATTCTTGTAGTTATCCTAGTTCCCTTCTTCATATCTCTATTCCTTCTTTGCAATAAATATTTGTATCTTCTTATGTTATTTGCATAGAGAGCAAGTTCTTCATCTTCTTCATATTCTTCATCTTCTTCCTCATCATCACTAATTACTTCCTTAGCTTTAAAAGCTAAGTTCTTCTCTTCCAGTTGGTCTTGGAGTTTCTATTTTTAACACAATCTTATATTTAATGAGAGAACTGATTAAAGCACTAAACTCCATCTTGTTCAAATCCTTTGATTGCATAATAGCTATAATCATTGCATCCCATTGCTTTGGCAATGACCTCAAAATCTTATTTACTTTGTCACTACTTGAAATTGGTCTTCCAAGAGAAGCAAGCCCATTGGTCATCTCCAAAAATTGATCAAGCATTCTAGTGATACTTTCTCCTCCCTTCATTGAAAATAACTCATAGTCATGCAACGTCATATTAATCTTTGTCTCCTTGGCTTTAATGGTTCCTTCATGAGTTACTTCCAACTTCCTCTAAATCTCCTTAGCATTTTCACAAGAAGATATTCTATTGTGCTCTTTCGGATTCAAGGCACAATATAAGAGTTAAGTTGCCTTTGAGTTTTAATGGACTTTCTTCCAATCATCATCAATATATTCTTTATATTCTTTGAGAGAGCCATCTTATTTCATTGGAATTAAGGGACTTATCACAATCCCCTTTCATATCTCAAAATCAAAGGATTGGATGAAGATAATCATCCTTTTCTTCCATGAAGTGAAGTTGGAGCCATCAAATAAAGGAGGATGATTTACTGCATAGCCTTCAGTGTGTGTTCCAACATTCAAAGCCATCCCAGATCCTTGACTCTTTGGAAGTTACGCTGCTTCAAATAAGAGCCCAATTCTGATACCAATTGTAGAGTCAATGTTCATGCTAGAAGGGGGTTGAATAGTATCGAAGGAGTATCTTTGAATTTTCTTCAAAAAAAATCGCAAGTAAAGAAGGAACACAATAACTTATAGTGGTTTGGTCAACTCGATGTCTACGTCCACTACCTAAGTATCACCACTTAGGATTCTCACTAACAATCTTCACAAGATTACAACTTAGCTTTCTAGCTAAGTGGGAACTCTTACAATGATATTAATTTTAGTTTAAGAATAAAAACCAACCTAAGGATCTACTTGTTAACTTTCAATTTTGATGATTTTAACAAAACATGTGAAAAAGCTAAGCAATGCAGGTGCAACCAATGCTAAGCCCGTTGAAGCATGATCAAAGCATGTTACATCCATTACAAGTCACGTAGTATAAGATACAAGTCACGTTGTCGAGCTGAACTAAGGAGGCAGTAGGTCTCTGAAATATACAATGCGCGTTGTGTGGTACTCAAGTCATGTTATATGTATGGAATGCTCTTGGCATAAATTGCACTTGTGTACAAGTCACGTAGATGAGAATGAGCATCAGACTTGAAGTCGACTTGCAAGCAATGGCAATCGACGTTGTATTCTGCTTCAAGTCACGTTGTGGGTAAAGGAGTCACCTTTGAAAATATTCCTCAATGCACGTTGCAAGCTGATGCAAGTCACGTTGAATAGAGTGATGCCAGCATTTGACAAGTCGACGCCTCGGGATTAAAATTTGAATATTCTCTGACATCTGACACATTCACGTGAAGAATCAAAAGAGCGGTCTTTGGAGATCGACGATGCACGTTGAAGGATGAAGTGTCATATGCAATGCATACTAAGGCATGATCAATGCATGTTGAAAATGGACACAAGTCACGTTATAAGAAGAAAATTTACAGGTAGCCATTATGGATAGAGACTCAAGTCGCGTTTCAGAGATACAAGATACATTACATTGTGCAACATTTGAGGCTGAAGCATCAGAGTTGGATGCAAGAGATGTTGAAAGGAAGTGAGTCACGTTGTACGTCAATGAGACATTTACAACGCACATTGCATAGGATACAATGCACGTTGTACGTGCTGATGTCATCAAAATTAGAATTTCTTTCTCGTGTCTTAAAAGCTATTTTGAGTATCACAACGGCTACATTTTGGTGTCTGCCTATAAATAGAGGTATGCACTTCAGAGACAAATAGAGAATGCATTGAGAGTCTGCCCAAGATTTGCTAATTTTATTATTGACTTTTCCTCTCTAAGTGTTTTCAAGTTCTTACACCACAACTAAGCTTTTAAGTTACTATTTGCTTTGAGAGTTGGTGTGAGAATATCATTCTTCTTATGTGAAATCTTTCGTAATCAAGCTTTAGTTGTAAATTTTGTTGGGTAGAATAGGTTTGCTTGTTTGTTGCCTTTGAAGAACAAATGGTTGTTGGTTTTCTTGTTGTGACAATTAAAAGTAAGTGGTTATAAAGGTTTTCTTGTGAGCCTAAAAAATAAGAGGTTGTAACGGCTTGCCCCCTCCCTCAAGTAAGAAAGAGATAATGGATTGAAATTCTTTAGTTGAGGCTAGAGGAGTGGACGTAGGTCAAGGAGGACCGAACCACTATAAATCTTGGATTTATTTTCTCTATCCCTTACTTATTTTCATTTCAGTTTATGAGGTTGTGTGTGTTGGATTGAGCTATTGATTTTCTTTTTTTCAAAATATTGCAAAAAGTTTTAAAAAGCTTTTATACTTAGCAAGAAATCCAATTCATCCCCCCTCTTGGATCGTCATATTGAGATTACACTACTCTTTGATCCCACTCATAATCACCCTTAAAAATGTGTTTAAGAAACACTCACCAATAATGTATAAGTTAGTGATACAAGAAATTAGAATGAAAATGATAGAACAATATACTTGTATCAATAAATGACAGAATTCAATGCTTTGATACTTGGTAGATCTATGAAATAAAGGCTCAATTGTTATTTTATGTTTTTTGAAGTCCCCTTGAAGTATATATAGCTTCTCTAAGAGACGTTGTGGAGTTGTTGAGAGTTTTTGTGAAATAGAGCAGCTAGACATTAAATGCCTCTGATAGAGCACCTTACTCAAGTAAGCCCTTTATGTTACTCGAGTGAGCTTTCTCCATAAATTGATCTCCAAAGCATGTTACTTGAGTGAGCAATAAGCCTTACTCGAGTGAGATAATTTTTAGACTGTTGGGACCACCAACCCTCCTCATTCAAACTGTGATTCTGTCAGTCATAGGTATAATCATGTTGTCTTTATATGATTACTTGAGTGACCAAACTTGTTACTCGAGTGAGCTTATTTCTTTATGCCACTATTTGATTGACTTACTCGAGTGATGAATGTTGTTGCTTGAGTATGATTTTTACCACTAATGCTTCAAAAAAGTTACTCAAGTCACGTTCTGTAATTACTCAAGTGATATGACACATGAATTACTCAAGTGGGCTTCAACAAGTTACTCGATTAAAATGATGCATGGGTTACTCGAGTGATGCTATTGATTACTCGAGTGAGCACATTCAACCAATTTCTTGTGGAACTTTGATTACTCAAGTGATGGTACTAAGTTACTTGAGTGAGCTGGTTTTGGATTACTCGAGTGACTCATCTTGTTACTCGAGTGAGGATGTTCAACCAGTAGCTCTAGATGTCTATTACTCGAGTGATGAGTATGCTTTACTTGAGTGAAATTTCCTGGATGAATTGTTAATCGAGTGGATTGTCTTGTTACACTAGTGAGGCTTTGTCAGAATGAAAAATTCATCTAGTATCAAACACCATTTTGTTCATCATCAAAACATAAAGGGACTTGAATGTTAATCACCATTGGTTCAACACTCCTATGTGTTTTGTTTATGATGCTAATGATCATGCTTTATTTGTTGGTATGATAATATCTATATTATTGGCTTGATGGATTCCAAAGCCTTAAATGAAAAATGCCTTGTGGTTGCGAACAATGATACTCGAATATGGCATACAAGGTTAGCTCATCCTGGTATGCATACAATCTCCAAATTGAGCAAGCATGATCTAGTGAAAGGATTCCCCAAGCTCAAGTTTGAGAAAAAAATCTAGTTTGTGATGCATGTGTCATGGGTAAAAAATCTAAGTCTTCATTTAATAGCAAAAACATCATTTCTACATTTAGACAATTAGAATTGTTGCATATGGATTTGTTTGGTCCTATGAGTACATTAAGTCTATGTCGTAAGGTATATTATTTTGTTATTGTTGATGATTTTTCTGGATCCACATAGGTTTTCTTTCTTGCAAATATGAATGAAGCATTTCATGCATTTGCATCATATAGCAACAAGGTTCAAAACGAAAAAAGGTATGCTATTACTTGCATTAGAAGTGATAGGAGGTAATTTTACATATGAGCTATTTGAGTCTTATTGTGAGGAGCATGGAATTGAGCATAACGTTTTCACTCAAAGGACACTTCAATAATATGGTGTTGTTGAGTAGGACTTTGCAAGAAAATGCAATGACCATGCTTAGCGAGAACAACCTCCCCAAGTACTTTTGGGCCGATACAGTCACCACCGCATGCTATATAGTGAATATGGCATACATCCAATCCATACACAAAAAGACCCCTTATGAGTTTTGGAAAGGTAGGTGATGTATCCTAAATTCACATATTAATTCAACCATAAAAATATAGCATTTTCACCTTACGATTGCTTAATTGTCGATGTATTTACACATTTTTGTGTTTCTTGTAGGGTGATTAGGAATGCATAAAAATGGATGTAAAAGAGATTAAAAAGGCATGGAAAACATGTTTTTAAGTTGGAAGATCAATGGAAGAAAGTGCCACAAAAATCAGCTCAAAAGGTCCAAATTTCGTCAACGCGCGAAAAGGGGGTTTTATTGTTAAAGCATGGTCACAGCTGTGACCAAAGGCACCTCACAGCCATGACATTGAGGAGGTCACGACCATGACATACCTACAGAAGGGACAAAATAGTATGTCGGCAAAGGGTCTTTTCGTTGACAAAATGCGTACACTTGGGGTAATTTTGGCCATATATTTTCTATGGTTTGGACACATGTGAAGAAGTATAAATACCCCCTCCTAACCACACATATTTCATCTTTCATGATTGAAAGACCACATATTGTTCTTCTTTTATTTTCCTTTCTTTTTTTCTTCATTTGGTTAGAACGTAGGTTTAGGGTTTCAAGCAAGAGAGGAAGAACAAGGCTTGAAGGGTGGAGATTTCTCCTCAACGCACCAAAAGATGCTTCTCCTACATTAGTTTTTCTTCTCTCTCTTCATATCTTTTATTGTCTACCATAATTTATGTTAAGCTTTATTGTCATATTATGTTCAACTTAATCATGGTAGCTTAATCTTTTGTTAGGGCTACGAGATGTATATTCTTGATGATGATTTACTATATTTATGAATGAGATTGTTGTTCTTCAATGCAATATTTGTAGTTTTTATTCTTGTGCTTGAATGAAATATGTGTAGAGATTTTGGATTTGATTTAATGACTTGTATGATGTGATTATGATTGTGTTTGTCCAACATACTTAGAGTTTTAATAAGCCTAATTGATGGATAAGAACAAGATTAGGTGAGGTAGGCATGCATTAAACTTGTTAGGTTGTGTAGTAGAGATATTCACGCCTAAAAGGTGTTCAATGAAATTCCTGAGAGAGTGTAATGAGTCTAGTTCAGTTAGTTGAGGCCGAAAGGACCCTTATAATAAATGTAGACATAATCTAGATGAACTTAAAAGAGGCTCTAGGTGAAAATTGTTAGAATTATGTCCTAGTCCAATCATTAATGTGCATTGTCATTCAATTATTTAATAAAGAGGCATTTCATTTTTATGAAATATAATCTATTTTATGAAGATAAAACTCCATGAATGATTTATTCTTCCTTATCTCATCAAATACGTGACTTGATAGTAAAACCAGAAGGATAAAAGGAATACTATTCTAAATGTCCCTAATCGATCATTATCATGGGAATGATGATGAATTAAGATTAGTATGTTGCTAAGTGGATAATCACGTTTTACTGATTATGGATATGAGATATCAACTTAGAACATAGATACATGTTAGAGAACATGTATTGGACTGGCCCGCTATGAAAGCACTTCATGGATTGTTGTCACAAAGTAGCTTTCATACAGTGGTGATGTTTGAGTCCACTGACTGAAACTCACTATCGACTCTTACATGAGGAATCACATGTTTTGACTTAGTCAAATGTTATCCATAACAGGATAACAATAAAGACTATGATTGGATATGTCATGAATCATGTAGATGAGTGATAGTGAGAGTGATAGATTTGTTCCTTTTATGAAGAGTGATATCTCTTGGCCACTTGATGAGTGAGATTGATGGAATGTATGCATACTCGAATGGATTTGTTATATTAATCTACTTGAGGTTAAGAAACATACTAAGCAATATAATTTTGACATGTGATCATGCCTTATGCTTAGATGAGATATCGTATGACAAAAGGACTAAATATCAGACTGTGAAAGGTTAACTCGGATCACCGACATCCGCTCGATTTTGGGTTGCCATAATGTATTAATAGATATCGCTTATGGACTTTGGGCCCAAAGGTTTGGGACAAGGCCCACTGCCAATTTTGAGTGGGCCCATTGGGTCACACGAAAGAACGAATTGGATTGGTTACAAATGTTCTCTTTTTGTGGTAATTGAATTATTAAGATGATTAATTTGATTAATTAATAATAATTCAGGGTTTTATGATTTATGTTTTAAATAAGATTTAATACATAGTCCATTAATGTAATGGGATTTTAATATGAATAACTAGTTATCATGGTTATAGGTATTTAATTATGTGTGACATAATTCAGCCCATATGAGTGATTTATTTTATAATAATGTATCATATAATTAAAAGTCCAATAACATTAAATAAACCCATGTGAATTTCGACAAAACCTAACCTAAATAGGAAGGAGAAAATTTGGCATCTAAACATAAAAATGGGAGGATGATTTTCGGCTCCACCTTCCTATTTTTTAGGAGTCACTTTCCTTTTTTGACAAGGATGAATTTGGCACATGCACTAACTAATTAGGAGTTCATGACTAATTAGAAGTTTTATTCTTGTGTGACAAGAAAAATAAAATCATAATTTGTATGTGACAAAATTAATTAGGAAGTGAATATTCTTGTGGAACAAGAAAAGCAAACCTTAATGTGAGTAGATAGGAAATACGGCACACTATTGCTTGAATAGGTTGATGGCCGAATTTTTGCAAGGACAATGAGTGAATTTTGGATTCCTTTATGCACCTATTTAGGTCTTCTCATATGCCTATAAATAAGGTGCACTCCTTGCCATTCTTTTCATGGCTTGTCTGAATTTGAGAGTGCCACTTTCAAAGAGAAAATTATTTTTTTAGTTTTAGAATAGAGATTCTAAAAGAAGTGCTAGTACACTCCACCAATCCTAGGTAAGTTCGTTTGTGTTGATACCTCTAGACATATTCGCGCAAAGGAAACGTGAGTTCGAAAGGTGATTCAAAGGTTTTGAATATTAAAAGCTACACCAACACTCCATCTGATCGAACATTCAAGCTTTGGATCTAAGATAGATCTTCTAACCCTAATCATATATGTTGATGGGCATGGGTCATCGGGGGAATTCAAGGCTTAAAATATTTTGTTATTTATGTTGTACTGATTAATTATGAATGTCATAAACGAGCTGCGAATTCCAACACGTAGATCCTTAAGAGAAACGAGACCCACAATTTCAGTTGATTACATTGTTTACCTTCAAGAATCTGAATGTCGCACTAGACCTGAAAATGATCCTCAATCATTTTCGTAAGCAATCAATGGTAATAATTCTGAACTTTGGATGGATGCCATGAAGGATGAAATGGAATCCATGCATAAAAACAAAGTTTGGGATCTTGCTAAATTACCAGACGGAGCAATAGTGGTTGATTGCAAGTGGGTCTATGTGACTAAAAGAGATGGACGACGTAAAGCTAGATTAGTCGCTAAGAGTTTCACACAAAAGAAAGGTATTGTTATCATGAAACCTTGTCTCCAGTTTCAAAGAAGGATTCATTTAGAATAATCATGGCCTTAGTAGGTCATTTTGATTTTGAGTTGCAACAAATGGATGTGAAAACAACGTTCTTAAGTGGAGATCTTGAGGAAGAGGTATACATGAAACAACCTGAAGGTTTCTGTAAAGATAATTGGTTTGCAAGTTAAAAAGGTCAATATATGGACTGAAGCAAGCATATCATCAATGGTATACAAAATTTCACAATACCATAACTTCCTTTGGTTTTGTTAAAAATATTAAGGATCGATGTGTATACCTTAAAGTTAGTAGGAGTAAAGTTATTTTCTTGATTTTGTATGCCTATGACATTTTACTAGCAAGCAATGACATGAGTTTGCTAAATGAATCAAAGCATTTCCTTTCAAAAAATTTTGAAATGAAGGACTTAGGTGAAGCTTCTAATGTCATTGGCATAGAGATCAAGAGAGATAGGTCATTGAGGACATTGGGTCTATCTCAAAAGTCTTATATTGAAAAGATTTTGAAGAGATTCTGAATGCAAAATTACTCTCCTACTCCAGCACCTATTGTTAAAGGGAACAAATTAAGTCTAGAAGATTGTCCTCAAAATGATATGGTGAAAGAAGAAATGAGTAAAATACCATATGCTTCTGCAGTGGGAAGTTTGATGTATGCTCAGCTTTGTACAAGACCTGACATAGCATTTGTAGTACGAATGCTTGGTAGATATCAGAGCAATACAGATGGAAACATTGACAAGCTGTGAAAAAGGTCATGAGATATTTGCAAGGAACCAAGGAATTAATGCTTACTTATAAACACACTGACCATTTAGAACTGGTTGGATACTCTGATTCTGATCATGGTGGATGTATGGATATAAAGAAATCCACATCAGGATATATCTTTCTTCTTGCTGAAAGAGTTGTATCTTGGAAAAGTGTTAAACAATCTATAGTTTCCTCGTCCACTATGAAAGTAGAGTTTATTGCATGTTTTGAGGCAATGTCGCAGGCATTATGGTTAAGAAATTTTGTTTCTAAACTAAAGGTTGTCAACTCAATAGAAAGACCCTTAAAGATCTATTGTGACAACAAAGCAGCAGTTTTTTTCTCAAAGAACAAGAAATGCACAAGTTGCAACAAGCACAAAGATATAAAATATCTTGTTGTGAAGAAACATGTCAAGAAGCGTGAAGTAGACGTCCAACATATTAATATTGAACTAATGATTGATGATCCCATGACTAAAGGATTGTCAGCTGATAAATATAAGAAGCATGTGGATAGCATAGGACTTGTTAGTTCATTTAAGCCTTAATGATGCTTTCCTTCTTGTTTAGTAGAACTTGAGTATTTGATATACATTAACTTTTGTTTATTAAAGGTATTATTGTGCACATATATTGCATGTGTGTAGGATGGACTATTTGAAAGTCCATATATATATAATAAATAACCATCTCTTAGAAACTTAAAGATTAATAAAGTCTCAGTTTTGGTCATACTAAGGGTTACCAATGAAAGAATAAGTAAGTCAAATGGGAGAATGTAATTGTGACTTGCTTATTATTGGATAACGATAACCTAATGTATCTTTAAGAGATGAAATTGATATTAAATAATGAGTCCTATAATATCTCCAATAGTATTAATATCTGATAGGGTTTCCTTGATGGTGGAAAACTCTATTATTATAAAACCTACCAATTATATATAGAGTTATATATAGCCTGTGATTATACCATCAGATTACGGCATACAGTATTGTGGTCTAGGCTAGAAGACACAAAACGAAATTGTGAGCTTGAGAGGGACGTAATAATTGGTGAGGGCAGCAACAAATTTGGTGATTAACTTGAGCAATAATGGCTGGAGGATCAGATATGTTTTAATTAATGGCTATAAGTTCTTACAAGGTTGCAACAAGAGACTTTTTTGCATTCACATATATTTTGAAAGCATGTTCCGTCTTGCGTAACATGTATGTTGTTCATGTAAGTATTCAAGATCTTCGTCCCACTTATTTGTTCCTATTTCTGGTGATATTTCTTCAAATTTATCTGTTTACATTGTCTCTCTTTGTGCAACCTTGACAAGGTGGGTACTATGTCACGCTTTAGCTCCACATTAACATGAGCATTGCTTAATCTCACGTTCTTGCTAGCTTGGTGTTAACATCAACATTGTTTGGTGATGCAGGCATAATCAAGTACTATATTAGATTACAAAATTTTGTTTGTTTTTATTACACTTGTGAGAGTATTTTCGTATTCCAGCAGGTACACTTTTGTAATCTAGATTGACATATCGGTTTTATGTCATATTCAATGCTATTATAATGAATGAGAATTGAGGTTATCTTGGGAAAATTTGTCTCTCTGTAGCTTCTTAGCGACGATTTTGAGACCTGTGAAGCAATTGAAATAGGGATGAGTCAATACACACATACTTGGAGGACGTTTACTTTTCAGGGTTCCGTGGCTACGAAAATGAAGACTTGTTGTCAGATGAGTCAGTGTCCTTTTAAACTAATTTCCTTTATCTACTTTAAAGAGTGAAAATTTGATTTAATTTAATCTGACGAATAAAAAGTGACGATACATTAAAATTGTTTTGTTACACATACATAATGAGTAAATTATTTTAATGTGTAGAGTCAATCTCTACTCTTAAAAGGAAATGAAATAGATTAAATTAAATGGATAGTAACCAAATAATGACTTATTGTTGTATTTGCTCAAAACTTGCATTTCACTGAAGAAAATTACACTTAATACTTACCAGAAATTTCACGAGTTCTTGCGGATGAACTTAGATGATCAGAAATTGCAACTTTCAAGGGATCGTGCCAAAAATTTTGGTAATCGTGTGCATTCATACAATAATTTTTCTGCTCTTTGATTTGGATGCTTTCACTGTGTCCATTGCATTTTATAATGTAGAGTGACAATTCGTGTTATCATGTCAGATTTATCTATATATCATATATGACTGACTACATGTGGTATAAACACAATAAAAATAGAATTTGTGTCATAATCATGCAGTCATAATTCTTATATTCATGTCAGAAATTTCAACCTCTAATATATTGGCAGAAAATTTTGAAATGTCCTCTCTCTCTCCCAATATAGAAACGAAATGGGGCACTCATGTCAGACACCTTTTTTTTTCCACCAAGTCCCTCTCAATAGTTTGTATCTGAACCAAAGCATGAATGATCAGTTACGAAACTCCAGTGACTTGAACAAACACTAACGGTCATTCTTGAGTTTTTAGGCTAATGCTGTGATGTCATTCAGCAATAATGCACCACTAATACAGCAACAATCTTCACCTCACAATGATGTTGCCTGCCAATGCTCCGCTAGTCCATATGTTAGTTGCTGTGACTTGGGTGCAAAAACTGGGTTCGGTGAATCATTCCAAAAACAGGTTAATTTAGACAACCAAAAAGGTCATATCATGACTATGGAAATCAATTAATTGCTCGAAATTCGTAATTCATATTTTGTATATATAAGATATTGTGTTAACAAGAAGATGCAAGATAGGTACTGAAATCATTACTCCACAGTCTCCACTATACATCACTTTGTGGCCATGGAAGATGAAGTTCAAGCTGAAGATTTTGAAGTAAATCTAACTGAAAAACGTGTTGTCAAAGCTGCCAATGCCTTTCCAAAGCCTAAAACACTTGCTCTTTCAAACCTCGACCTTCTTTCTGGCCGTTTTCCTATCTCCTACCTCTATCTATACCGAAATCCCGAAAACGTGAGCTTCCGATCCATCATTTTATCCTTAGCAGATTCCCTTGCTGAAGTTTTGGGTTACTACTATCCTTTCAGCGGCCGAATTATTCAAAATCCGGTGACGGCCGAACCCGAGATTACTTGTGACAATACTGGTGCTATTCTTGTAGAAGGTCACGCCAATAAATCTTTGAAAGAATTAGACTTGCATCATCTTGATCAGAGTGTGGAGGGGAAGCTTTTGTCTGTCTGCAACGACCTTCCCTTGCAAGTCCAAGCTACACGTTTCACTTGCGGTGGTGTTTGTCTTTCCTTTACCTTTGATCACGCACTTGGCGACGCCAGTTCATTTGGTAAGTTCCTTCTTTCCTGGTCTGAAATCACTCAACGAAAACCGGTATCTTGTACGCCAGACCACCGGAGAAACCTTCGTCCTCGTCATCCTCCGGTTTATGATCCATTTTTGGATCAAACGTTTGTCAAGTGCACGATGGAGGAAATAAAGAATATTCCAACGCCGTACATCTTGCTCAAGCGTCTTTATCATATTGATGTCTCTTGCATCAACAGGCTGCAGCAACTTGCCTGTGCAAATGGCAACAAAAGAACGAAAATCGAGGCATTTTCAGCTTATGTATGGAAGATTATGGTTAAAACCATTGATGAGAAGTACGAAAAGTGTAAGATGGGATGGTTAGTTGATGGAAGAAGCAGAATGTCCAAAACCATAATTCAATGTCCAATTACATTGG
>CAODLS010733543.1:0-12531 GCA_948243855.1 Flueggea neowawraea
AATCAGAACTGGACCACGGTTTGGTTCCGGTTCTCACATTTGACAAACTGGAACCGCCGGTTCTGGAACTGGCAACACCCCTACCTTCACTGATGATTTCAATAGATATATGTTTGTCTACGTTATGAGACATAAATCCAAATCCTTTGAAAATTTCAAATAATTCAAAAATGAAGTAAAAAACCAACTTGGCAAGAATATCAAAACATTTTGATCTGATCGTTGTGGAGAATATTTAAGCCAAGAATTTGACAATCATGTTAAGGAGTGTGGGATTGTCTCACAGCTCACTCCTCCCTGAACACGCCAGTGGAATGGCGTGTCCGAAATAAGAAATCGAACTCTATTGGATATGGTTCCATCTATGATGAGTCAAAAGGATCTTCCAGTCTCGTTTTGGGGTTATGCCTTAGAAACTGTTGCATTCATACTTCACCAAATTTCATCTAAAGCGGTGGAAAAGACACCATATGAGATATAGAATGGAAAAAAGCCGATAATGTCTTTTCTTAAGATTTGGGGATGCGAAGCTCTTATGAAACGACAAGTTTCAAAAAATTTAGCGTCTTGGTCTGAGAAATATATATTTGTGGGATATCCAAAGGCAACAAGAGGATACTATTTTTATAATCGTTCCGAGAACAAAGCGTTTGTTGCTCGAAACGGTGTCTTTTTGGAAAAATAATTTATTTCCAAAGGGATTAGTAGGAGTAAAGTACTTCTAGACGAAATAAAAGAACCACAAATGGTCGTTGATGATAGGATAGAGATTCAAGAAAATTCACAAAATGTTGTGGAGTCTGAATATGTAATACAAGGCCCAAGAAGGTCTGGTAGGATTCATCATAAGCTCGAGAGATATGAATTTCTCATAACTGACGATAAAGGACTTGTTCTTGTAGATCGTAATGAGCCTACAACCTACCAAGATGTGATTGTATATCCAAATTTTGTAAGATGGCATGAAGACATGAAATCAGAAATGCAATCTATGTATGATAATCAAGTGTGGAACTTGGTGGATCCACCTAATGGAGCCAAAATCATTAATTACAAATAGATTTACAAGATAAAAGCCGATGGGATCTTCAAAGTAAGACTTGTTGCAAAAGGTTTTAACTACACTCATGGCATTGCCTATGATGAAACCTTTTCACCAGTCGTTGTGCTCAAATCTATTAGGGTTCTTCTTGCCATTGTAGCATATTATGACAATGAGATATGACAAATGAATGTGAAAACTCGTTCCTAAATGGAAACCTCGTTGAGGATGTGTACATGACACAACCTGAGGGTTTTGTTGATCCTAAGAATTTTGTTAAACTATGCAAGCTTCAAAGATCCATTTATGGATTGGAGAAAACATTCCGAAGTTGAAATCTTTGTTTAGACGAAGTAGCCAAAGAGTTTGGGTTCATCAAGAAAGAAGATGAGCCTTGTGTATACAAGAAGATTAGTGGGAGTGCAATAGTGTTCTTAGTGATGTATGTTGACAACATCTTAATCATTGGAAATGACATTCCAATATTGCAAAGCATCAAGACTTAGTTAGGAAAGTGTTTCATGATGAAAGACTTAAGTGAAGCCTCACGTATCCTAGGGATACAAATCTATAGAGATAGATCAAAGAGGCTAATTGTACTAAGTCAAAGTGTGTACATTGATAAAGTGCTAAAGAGATTTAGCATGTTCAACTCCAAGAAAGAAATTATTCCTATTGTTCTTGGAAAACCATCAAACAAGGTTGGTTGTCCTACAACAAGGCAAGTCAGAGATTACATGAGTAAGATTCCATATGCTTCTGCTATTGGATCCATCATGTATGTCATGCTTTGTACACACCTTGATGTCGCTTATGCTTTAAGCATGACTAGTAGATTCCAGTCTGATCTAGGTGAAAGTCACTGGACCACAGTCAAGAATATCCTTAAGTACTTGAAAAGAACTAAGGATGTTTCTTGGTCTGTGGAGGACAAGAAGGCGAACTAGTCCTAAATGGTTACACTGATGTTGAATTTCAATCTGACAAGAATGATTTTCAATCACAATCTGGTTATGTGTTTTATTTGAATGGAGGTGCAGTCAGTTGGAGAAGCTCCAAGCAGGACACTGTGGTCAATTCTACTACAAAATCTGAGTACATAGCTACGTCAGACGCTGCAAAGGAAGATGTTTGATAAAAGGGTCTATCAATTCATTTGTTATATCAATCTACTTGGGATCAAGAAACACATTAAGCAATATAAGGTTGCCATTTATCCATGCCTTACACTTAATCTAGATATCGTGAGACAAAAGGACTAAATATCAAATTGTGAAAGGTTAACTCGGATCACCGACATCCACTTGATTTTGGGTTGCCATAATGTATTACTAGATACCGCTTATGGACATTGCGCATAAGTTTTTGGACAAGGTCCATTGCTAATTTCGAATAGGCCTATTGGGTCACACACTAAAGCGAGTTGGATCAGATCACAAATATTGCCTTTTTTGATACTTATATTATTAAAATAATTAATTTGATTAATCATTAATAATTTGGGTTTGATGATTTAAGTCTTAAATATGATATAAGACTTAATCGATTAATGTAATGGGCTTTTAATATAAATCACTAATTATTAAGATTAAGCATGTTTGGGTATGTTATTATGTGTGACATAATTCTGGCCCATGTAGATTAATAGGAGAGTGATTTATTTAATAATAATGTATCATGTAATTAAAAATCCAATAACATTTAATAACCCCTAGGCAAAATTCAGCACATACTCCTATTTTTTAGGAAAAATTCAGCACACTCCTATTTTGTAGGAGTCATTATTCTTGTGTGATGTGGAATTATTATTCTTGTAGGACAAGTAAGAAGAAACCTAGTAAAATTAAACTAAGGTTTCACACATCTTTATAGATATGTGTGCATATTGTAGACCATTTTTTTGAATACTCTTTTGAAGGCCATTGCCAAATTTTGTGAGAGCCACTACAAAGAGAGAAACTAAATTTTGTGAGAGCTAGAATAATGATTCTTGATGCTAGTACACTTAACCGATTCAACCAAATTCGTTTGTGTGGATACCATTGGTCACGTTCGCACAAAGGCAACGTGGGAGAAAGGGTTTCGAGTTTTGTACTAAAAGCTACACCAACATTGCCATAAAGCCAAACCATTGGAGCATTCTTAAGGTAAAATTGCTAACTTTAATCGTGTATGTCGATATGCATGGATGCTTGGTGGAATTACAGGTTTAAAAGGTTTAAAATTGTTGTTATCTCCACTGCTATATATGCTTATGAATGTCATAGAATTAGTTACAAATTCCAACAATTAGTACTCAAGGAAGCCCAATAAAATTTCACAATAGTGAGAGTGGTTTCCATTATAGGGGGAGCAAGCCTAAGCCTGATATGGAAGAGATTCACACTTGAGGGGAGATTGTTATGATACAAGTGTGAATGGTAATTGTCTCATATTGGAGAGTTAGGGTGTGTGTGAAGGACTTACAAGTAATGTAGATCCATAAATCATTGTCTTAAGGTTTTAGGTAAAGATATGGTGTCAAGCCCACTTGAATGTTGCTTCACTAGGCCAACACACGAGGCAGATCTCCCCAGGGCTCCCCAAGTCTGACAAGTGGTATCATAGCCACATGCGTTTGTTGATTTAGAAACTTTTGGGGTTCAGATATGCAGAAAGAAGATGTATTCGAACAAATTCGAGATTGAGAAATTCAATGGGTCGAATGATTTCACCTTGTGAAAATTGAAGATGAAGGTGCTTCTAGTTCAGCAGGAGTGTGCAGAGGTGATAGAAGGGGGAAATAAATTACCGACAGAATTGACAGCAACGCAGAAGGCTGAGATTGCGTCAAGGGCACACAGTCCAATTCTATTAAGTCTGGCAGATGAAGTATTGTGGGAAGTTGCCAATGAAACTACGACAGTAGTCTTGTGGGAAAAATTAGAAAGCAAGTACCAGAAGAAATCCCTAACGATCAGGCTTTATCAAAAAAGACAATTACATACCTTGCAGATGACTGAAAGTATGCAAGTAAGAGATCATCTTGATTACATAAATAGAACTATACTGGATTTACAAGGTGTAGGTGTTAAGGTTGAAGATGAGGATCAAGCTATGATTCTATTGTGTTCATTGCCAAATTCTTATGAAAACTTTGTGGATACTATGACATTTTGTTGAAGGTTGAAATTGGTGTTTTGGCAGGACACGGTCGTGTCATGCACTGGATTGGTTTGTTCTTCAATTTTGTCCATGTCTTGAGCCGTGACTTGGAAGCCTTGCCCTTGTCTCCATGTTCCAACCTGTGTCTTGAGGTCTGATGTGATTGGAACGGGTTTTAGGTTTTGTTTAGTCTATTTTGGCTAGGATTCATGTAAAATATATATAAAGGGGCTTGGTAAACATATGTAACCTTTTGGCCGACTTTCAAAGTGAATAATAGAATTGCTCACTCTCTTTGCCCGTGGACGTAAATCAAATTGATTGAACCACGTAAGTTCTTGTGTGTTATGTAATTGCTCACTTCTGTTATTTCGTGTTATTCTATCATTTTGTCTAACAGTAAATATGCTGAGCCATTTATGAGTGGTTGAATATTTGGTTTGATAAAAACTCATTTATGATTTGACTCGATATTAAATGAACCAAGTTTTAACATATTTTGTAGTTCAAAATTTAAACGAACCAACCTTAAACAGGCTCAATAGCGGGCTCGCGAACAAGCTCATTAATTGGCTTGTAAATAATCTTATACTCACCAAAATTATACATATTTTATTTTTTATTGTACAACAATACAAGTAGTTGATTAATCATTATTTACTATTTTGAGTGACATACTGATATTTGGAAGATTGATCACGAGCATATGTTGCATTGAAGTCAACAGTTTATGTGTGACTATTTATGGTGCGGATCTTAGTTTCAATATTCTATGACGTTGAGTTTTAGTGATGCTGTATATTATAATTTTTCATACGAATTATTTGTATATGTTTGTTATTAGACTCTAGAACTATGTTTTACAATGTTATAAATTTAGATATGTTTATAATTAATACTAACAAAATTAATGTTAAACTAGCTCATAAATGAGCTTTTATCAAGTTTTAATCGACCCAAACTCGAGCTCTAATCAAAACAAGCTCTAAACGAGATTTAATATAGCCGAAATTTAATTAAGCCCGAAAATAAGATTTAAACAACTTGCTCGCAAACTTAGAATTTAGTTAATGAGCCGAGCTGGAGCTTAAATAATGTTAACCGGGTCAAACTTGAACACTAAGCTCAACTCGATTATGCCTCTAGCCAGAACAACATGTTATTTTGCACGTTTATTATATGAAGATTAGTTGTATGGTTTTTTATTCTAAATTAATCTAATAAATTTATACAATGGATAAATGAATATTCTATAAGAAAGCTAAGTGCATTTTTTTTTATCTGTGTAGGTACGATAAGAGTATAAATAATTGATGTATCATATTCATACATTAGAGATTACTATCACTATTTCATGCAAATAAGAAAAAAAAAACAAATCTATATACAAGTATAAAATTATAGCTAAAATTATATTGGTATTTTAATAGATCTTGCGTTAAAAATTTGACAGTTCAATTAACCCGTACAAGCAAATAAAATAAATTATCTAAGAAAATAACTAAAATTATAATAATTAAGCAATTCATAAACCATGGCACTAATTATAATAATTAAATAAGTCATACACCACACTACTAATTATAATCACTAAATAAGTCATAAACAATACTACTGACTAAATCATAATCACTAGACAACTCTTAAACCATACTACTGACGAAATCATAAATCACTAAGCAAGTTGTAAACCATATTGCCTACTTCATCAATATGACTCCAAAATAGGGGAAAAAAAATGCCACCATATATCAGATACTGTTTACTTTTTTTCCAAAATCCAATTATTTTAATTAATATGATTACTTTTTTTCAAAAATAAACGGTAATAATTATTATTTTACGGTCCCTGTCTTTATTTCATCATATTTTTTCCATGATTATTAATTTAGATGTGAAAGCAATGGCAAACACCTATTCTCTGTTTTGGTTTCTGACCTGTAAGTTTGTTCTATGACCCTTATTTTGGGAGTTTGACACGTTTTTCTGTAAATGGTATTTGACTGAAATTTTGAATATCTTTTCGAAAGAAAGATTATGTTTTTGAAAAAATATATATTTTTATATATATTTGGATTATGATATAGACGTTATATCGTATATATGTGATTTGTTTTGATATACTCGCCACATGACCGTTATATTTTGGATTTAAATATATTATATATATGTTTTGGAGATGGGGCACCTATGTTACGAGGTGCGTAGCCTTTGGTATACCAATGCATGTTAAACCCAGCTATCAGGGTAGTTGGTAGCCATGTAGTTTTGACGAGAGCACATGATTGAATTATGGATTGGTGGCATGACCCCAATCATAATATGGTGGTGGAGCATTTATGGTCCCTTATCCGTGATATATGTTTTTGACTCTGATATTTATGGAATACATTTTGATTTTTAACGGTGGTGGGACAAACTTCAACTAGTGGCGATGGTGGGGCAAACCTCAGGAGTTGAGAGGAAGTCCTTGAGTCTAGGCGAATATCACATCTGTAGGTTGAGTATAGGTCAATCACACACCGATAAGATATGATTTTGAAGATAATATTATTAGTATTATGATGCCTACAAGGCAAAGTTTTGATTATGAGGTTTTGAGAAAAAACTATAAAGGTTTTGATTTCTGTTTTTGAAACGGTTTGGTAACAGCTTTAAAAGAAAGGGTTTTCGGAAGTTTTGAACTATTTTAAGATGTTTTATTTGAAAACTTTGTTAAAGCAAAAGGTTTTCAAAAGAATCTTACTTGGGTTTAAAACATTTGAGTTTTAGTTATTTTGAAAATATTCTAGAAAATAATACCTACATGGCGAAATTTTGAATTCTAATAAGAGTTTTCGGTAAAAGAGTTTTTGATTTTTTTTTGAAATACTTAGTACAACCTAAAAGGGTTTTGTTTTGAAAACTCTGATAAGATAAAACGGTTTTTGAAAGGTTTTTCTTTGATTTTGGAAAGCATGGCAGCTTTAATAAGGTTTGGAAAGATTCTTGGAAGATTCTGGTTTAGTTCTAGAAGGATTTCGTGCATACTGTTTGCTTTGGTTGCGAACGATTTCGAAATATTTTTGTGGAAACCATACTATGTATACAGTGTCTACGTATGTATACCTGTCGTATACCGCATGTATTAGTTTTTAAATGGTTTTCAAACCAGTCTTTGTGAGGCACGTATGAGGCGATCTGAAGTGTTGCCCCTCACTCACAGGGTTTGACCCTTTTTCTTTGTTTTGCTATGTTCCTGTTATTATCATCTTGTAGGTGACTCTGGGGAATTATGTTTATTGGCTTTTGATACTCAGTTAGGGATTTTGATGTTGCGGTCAGTGCCCTTTTGACCGGGCTCATTTGTATGATTTGTTAGATGCTCAACACTGGGTTTCTGTGGGATGTGTTTATGTTTCTATTATTGTTTCTAACATTTCAAATGTTTTAATTTGAAATAATTTTCGTACTTAATATTATATATGTTTGGTTTTTAATAAACAAAGATTATACTTTTATTTGTTTTTCATATTTCTTTAAAATATGATATTTGGGTAGAAGTTCTGTACTATGGAGGCTTGTGCGAGATAGGTCGGGCTCTCATAGACGGTTCACCTAGTACGCCGGTCATGGTCCCGAGAATGGGTCGTGACAGTTTTGTTTTCCTTATAATTAACTAAAACCTCGCCAAAACAGTGTAGTTTTCATGACATATCACTTTCCCTGTCAAATATGTACCATGTGGATTAGTATAAATGATGAGTTTGGATAACTTTTTTTTAGCTTCTTCTATTTTTTAAAAGCTAAAAATTTAGTTTATAAAAACTCTTGTTTTCCATAGAGAATAAGTGGAAGGTTAGATCAACTTCTCTAGCTTTTGGTTTCTGTTTTCTAAATTTTAGAGATTTTTTGAAAACAATTTCAAATTAAACAGGCTCTTAATTGCATACAAATTAGTGATAAAAGTGATGACGAATTGAAATGTTATGCCAATATATTATGAGTTAAGGTATCCTTATTGGTGGTCTAATGGAGAGTCCATTAGACTCAGGTCAAATATATATACACGTGGTCTAGATTCATTAATTATGAATTCATGCAGACCACTTTCAATATTTTAAGTAGAAAATTCAAAATTTCTAGCGTACTGATCCAACTTTATAAATTACAGATTTACAATTGTTTAGCACTTGTTTAGAATTTGATTAGAATCTGTTCATTTTATATTTGTTTAAAACTTGTTTAACGGTTGTTTAGGACTTGTTTACAACTTCTTTAGATTCTACTAATGTTCAAATATACGATTAATATAAATCTTCAACATATTTTATAACATGTTAGCTTGTTTAAACTTGTTTAGGACTTGTTTAAATTCCATTAATGTTTAAATATATGATTAATTTATATCTTCAACATATTTTATAATATGTTAGTTTGTTTAAAACTTATTTAGAATTTGTTTAATATTTTTTCATTTTATATTTGTTTATAACTTATTTAAAAGTTATTTAGAACTTATTTAGAATTTGTGCTATGAATTTGAAAATACAGAACCGTGTATAAGAAAAGTCACATTATGAATCAGTAATTATGGAAAAGTGAATCTGTAATAAACATATCATGTTCGTACGAAAGAAATATTGCAAACTAATTGTAACACCTCGCCCTATTCCGGTAAGTCCTTATATAGAAACTCGTTCAATTCCGATTGAACCTCATTTGTTTTTTATCTAATCTTTGGGTATTGGTTAATGATTAATGAAGTTTGTGATGATGATTTGATGTTTGGGATGTTAATTGAATGTATTTTTGAAAGATTAGGTGTTGTGGAGCCCCCAAGAATGATCCAGGACTAGTTTGGAAGCGAAACACATCGAGGAAGTGGGCTGCAAGGTTGCTAACATACGTAGCGACCCAGATAACATACCTTATTTGGGGAAACATGATCTACATACGTTAACTTGTAGTTAACATACCTAGATAATCGCTTACGTATGTTAGACAGTATGTTACGTATATTAAGGGTCGATCTTCTAGATCTGAAGCTTCTAGACACGATTTTGACCCCTATAACGTACGTTAGGAGTTTGTAACATACGTTAAGATCCCATAATGTACTTTAATGTTGGAATAACATATGTTAGCCTTTGAAATCAGTGAAACAATGTGTTTTGATCTGCAGCTCTTTTAAACATCCAAACTAGACCCCTCTTCGGCCTCCACTCATTTTCTTCACCCATTTCACTCTAAAATTCATATCTCAGTGTCTCTCATTGCTCCTCTTTGATTATTTAACATCTTTTGAGGTAAGAACACACTTATAATCACTCCATTTCATCATTTTCATGCTTGAATTTCGGATTTGGGTTTTAGGTCAATTTGAATGTTATGTCTAGATTTGTTTTATTCTATCAAAATGAGAGTTTCAGGATGTTATATCATCATAGAAAAAGGTTAGAAATGAGCTTGGGTTTGAAGGATTTGATGAGTTTTTGAGTGGCTAGCGTTTGGTTATGTTTTGGCCAAATTTGTGATGATTTTGTGTTCTTTTGGTGAAACAAATTGTAAATCTAAGTTCCTAAGGTTGATTAGTGTTGATTTGAGCTATTGAGAACATTAAATATCGATCAAAACGTGTTTTGTGGAGCTTTTGAATTGATTTTCTGTCGCAAGGACTAAAATGATAATTTTCAAGAGTTTGAGGTCTGACTTGCAAATTCTGACTAGTTGGAGGTGTGATTTGTAATATCTAAAAAGTTTGGGTACTAATCTATAATTTGCTAAGGTCTTAGGGACTAGAGTGTAATTAGAGAAAATATAGGACCAAACTATAATTTTACATCGACGTTCGATATTTGACGAGAGTGTTAAATATTCATTTGCAATAAGATTTTCAATGTTGATTGGGTCTGGGACATGCATTTGCATCTCATATATTTTTAGTATTGCCACAATCACCACGTCTGATTCTGTTGTAAATAAATTATGTTTTCAGTTTTGTTTGATTTTCGAAACGACCAATCATCCACTGATGGTCCGAGATTGGAATTATTTGGCTCAATGTTCAGGCAAGTACGATGGAAGCTTCAGAAATATAGATTGTGTCTTCTAAAATTATATATGCTTTTGTTGTGCTCCGATGTTTGCATGTAATTCAAAATAATTAAAGGATAGGAAATCCTAAAATCTGACTTACGTGAAACCTTTGCTATGAAAATCTGTTTTGAAAATTATTATGTTTTCTAAAATAAATATTATGTTTTGAAATAAGTATATTTCTATACTAAGTATTCTGTTTCTGAAGATTATTACAATTTTTGTAATAAATATTATGCTCAGTAATTAAACATATTTTTTATAATAAATGTTTCGTTCTGAAAAATATGTATATATGTATATTTTGTAACTACTTATCTGTTTTGCATGCATGTCTGCTTTAATATATATTAATATGTTTTATGTATAAATTTCTAATATAGGACATCTAACTATGGGGTACGTACCTTTTGATATATCAATACTCTGTCAAAGCCCTCATTATCAGGGTAATACGGTGACCGTGTGTCCGGCCAGACACACATACTCTGTCTGATTATGTATGGTGGCATAGACCACGCCTCTGATATTTATCTGTTTTTAGTTCCATTATCTGACTCTGCTATATATTTATATCTCTAATATTATTTAATTTGTTTGATTGTCTTCTTTGTTTGCGGACGATTTCGAAATGATTTCCGTAAATATTATTACGTATGTAGGTGTATATGTATATATGTGTATATTTGCATGTGGTATTTTCTAATTGTTTTTCAAAATTGTTTATGTGATGTCTCGGATGCAATCTAGAGTGTTGTCCCTCACTGAATTTTTTCACCCCTACCTTTAATGTTTTTCAGGTTATTCAACATTTGTTTTAACTGATTTTCAACGCTCAGTGAGGCACTTAGTACAACAATTAGTGCCCGTTTGTTCAGGCTTTAGTATGTTGGCTCAGTAGAGCCCTTGTAATATCCCGCTCATTCCGAATAATTATTCCGGTAATTTTTATTTTATTTTATTATTATTAATATTAATATTATTATCATCATTATTATTATTGTTGTTGTTGTTGTTGTTTATTATGAAATTTTTATTTTGATGAGGTTAAGTTTGTGTTTTAGATGTTAATTGGGTGATTAATGAGGTTTTAGAAGTGATTAGAGTTGATTAATTAAGTGGGATTTGATCAAAAATTGAAAGAAAATTCGGAATGATAGGAAGTGGGACGACCGTGCGTCTATGTGGGTGAGCTAAGCTACATGTCGTCTGGCAGTCATGAATGCTGTTGTTCAGTGGTTTGCTACGGAAATGACGCACCGTTTGGTCGACTTGCTTCGGTCGTCTGTGTCGCTTGTGTGTCGTTCGGTGTCAGCTGTGCATAAATCTCACCCAAACAACATCGTTTCTTGCTTTCTTTCTCTGTCAGAGCAGCCCATGCCGCTGCCCATCTCTGCCATCATTTCTGCTTTTTAAGTCGATTCCACCCCCATTTCTGTGACTCTCTTCTCCATCTCTTCACTCCAGTTGCTCTTCCGTCTCTCTCTCTCTCTCCATTGCCGTTACTTCCTTCTTCTTCAACCTTGAGGTAAGTTTTTAACTTCAAGACTTGTTCTTTACTTCCATTTTCTGTTTTTGCATCATTTGAGTTGCTGAACATTCATGGCTGTTGGTGGGGACTGTAGCTTCGATTTGGCATGATTTTGGGCGGATTTGAGTGGCTTCGTGTTGGTTCTAACTTGGAGGAACTTGGAGGAGCATAAATATTTGTTGAAATGGTAGTTTAATGTGTTTCTTTTAGGTGGGTATGTTAAATCCGAGTTTGAGGGTCTGTTTTGGATGGCTTGGAGTTTCTGGATTGAGTAAAAAATGGTTTGAATGATTTCTGGGTTTAATAAGGAAGAAGGATGATTTTTTGATTGGTAAAATGATGAAGATTTCGGGTTGGTTCTTAAAATGGTTGGTTGAGCCGAATGGATTAGGAATTGAATTTCAATTCAGGAGGAAATTTAAGAACGAAAGGGAGAGTTGTGATTGGTTGAAAAGTGAGGACCAAGTTTGATATTTGGCAAGTGGGTTAAATTATAATTTCTGGAGAGTTTTGGCCAAAGTTGTGATTTTAAGGAATTAAAGTTAAAAATACAATTTTAGAAAATTGGAGGATTTAATTATAAATTTTAAATACTTTGAGGGCTAATTTATAAATTCTAAAAATTTGAGAACGACTTTATAATTTTCAGGTCTTAGGAACTAAAGTATAATTTTGAAAAAGTTCAGGGGCTAAATTATAATTTCACATAGGTTTCGATTTTCGAATCGAGAGCAAT
>CAODLS010733567.1:0-11345 GCA_948243855.1 Flueggea neowawraea
GCAGCTGCTGCTGCTGCCTCTGTTTCACAACAAGGTGTCTCCTTGCCAGCTGGTTTGCACCAAAAGATTGATGATTTAGGTGCGTCAAGTAGTGGTAGGACCAGTTGGGGTGCAATGGTAGGAGCCAATTTAGGTAGACCCACCAACACCACCACCACAAATCATGTGGCCACCACAGCGTTATGGCCTCAAGTGCCTGGTGGGTTTGGGTTCCAGACATCAACTACTGCCAATTTGGGCAGTGATAGTAGTTCTAGTTATTTGCAAAAAATTGGGTTTCCTGGCTTTGACTTGCCTGGAACGAATATGGGTCCTATGAGTTTTAGTTCAATTTTAGGTGGAGGTGGTAACCATCAGTTGCCAGGGTTGGAGCTTGGCTTATCACAAGATGGGCATATTGGGGTTTTGAATCCTCAGGTTTTGACTCAGATTTATCAGCAGATGGGGCAGGCTAGAGTTCAGCAGCAGCAAGATCCTACCAAGGATGATTCTCAAGGGTCTGAGCAGTAATTAGTAGTTCGTGGAGTTTATATGGCATTTGTTGATGATGGTGAAAAAGAGAGGCTGAGTGATTTTGTTAGCAATGGAGTTTTCTTTGTGTTGTATATTGACTGAAAGATGTGAGAGAACAAAAAAAAATTGAAAAAGAAATGCCTGAGAGAATTCAATAGGAGCTACTCCTCAATTGCATCATCAAACTCTCCATATACAGGTGTTTTTTCTTTCTTTCTTCCTTTCTTTCCCTTTAGAGTGCTAAATTTTGTTCCTGACGCTAATCGTTTTGGTAGCAATTGCAGTAATGGTTTTTTATTGTTTGTGGATGGGCAGGTGGACTTGTGAACAGCCTGATATAGCTTGTTTTGGCTGAAGAACTTATTTGATTCAGAGGTGTGTTGATTATAGTGTAACGCATCTTTAATGATTTTTAGTTCTTCTTTTGCTCTGTATGAAGTGGTTATTGGCTTGTTTGTGAGATTATAAACAGAGCGTACAGATAGATATATTAAATTTCTCTGAAATCTATATAGGTTCCGAATTATTTAAGCTATGAATATGTTCTGAGTAAACTTTTCCATTAGATCATCTGCTGCATGCCTTTCAATTGATATCTTGTTCTTTTCACTCTATTAGTTGCCATTCAATGTTCCTTTGCTCGAAAAATTTCTTCTTATTTTGCTTTTCTGTGTCTTGTCGATGATCGATTTTTCATTTTGGTGTTTAATATATGAATAATCCTCTTTTAGTTCTCCTTTCCTTTTTATGTGGCCAGTGCACTTAATTGAAGTCTTTTCATCAGATTATAAGTTGGAACTACTGTTCGTTCTTACTATTTCCATGGTTAAGTTGTAGGTATGACTTATAAGCTGTCATCCTTCAAAAGGATGGTCCAGTGGCTTCACTATTCTTGCGATGATCCAATTAGAAGGATCATGGTGACACATTGTTGAAACTGCATTGACTAATGTAGTAATCAATTAGGAGCACTTTCGCTCTCCCAAGCTAACCATTAAACTGCATTCAACACACATATGTGTAATTCATGTCATTTGCAACTCCACCAATCCTTTAGGTGACATTTCAAAAAATTGTGAAGCATAATATGTCATACTGCAGGAAAAAAGAATCTCTTTCTTGAAACTATTATTTCGTTCATATACTAAAGCTTCATAGGTTCCCCATTTTGGCCTTCAAGTTCTAATTTTGCAAGCTTTTTATCATAAATAAACTATCTATGCTATTGGAAATATTAGTCTTTTAATTTCTTTGCTGAAAGTCTTGTACCTGCAAAATTGCCTATAAATTGAACGTTTAACATTTCAGGGGCATCAGCTGGAAATGGAACAATGGTAGCATAAATATAATGTCTTCTAATTTTCTCTTGAGCATTGGTGGCATACTGGTCCTTTTCTACTATTTTATGTGTTCTTGGCCTTTCGTTGTGAAGACTTTCCATTGACTTTTGATCTTTTTCTCATTCTGCACAAGATTAACTCATGATGATCGGTTAAATTTTTAGCCAGATTGGCAATATGTACGTTGTCTCTGTTCATATCTGTGCTTATTGGTGTCATTCTCGTAATGTTGTTCATTTTCTTCTGTGTTTGATCAACTGGCAATGTCTGCCATTTCTTTTAGTAAATGAACAAATCTAGGGAAGCACTTGAAATTGCAATAGATGGGAATTTTGTAGAAACAGAACTATGTTGATGAAACTACAGAACAGATGAGGCAATGGAGGATTAGATTATGTAATTTCATCGACTAAAGTAGCTAAAGTATCCGCTACATTAATTTACATGAACCTTACATGTTGAGTAGGTTGTTCTTATCGTTGTGTGCTTTGAGATTCGGATTCTGAAACTGACATTCAACGCACAATACTGTTTGTCTTTTTTATTATGTTTGGTAGTTGGCTGTGAAACATGTGTCCCCACCAGCTGTTCTTGGTGGAGCGTCCTTCTGACGCAGTTTCCATTTCTTCGTACTAATTTGTATGTGAATTTGTGTGGTACAAGGCATCAATCCACAGTTTGAGTTCTGTTACGTATTGGCATTGGTTCTTCTAGGACATACCTGTGAGTTGTGAGCCCCGGCATGAAATGGACTACATATGTTTGTTTTTGCACACAGCTGTGCTTCCACCTGCCTAGACAAACTCATCAGCTCTGCCGATTCACAATCCGCCTTGTAATGCATATTTGGATTCAAGATGTTTAATTCACTAAGAAAGTTTGCATTGCATTCTCGTTTGAGTAGAATACTGAAATTTCACTCTCATTTTCATCATCTATATTGTTACAATCACTTGGTCAGTCTCAGGTTGAATCAGCTATGTCTGTACATGGAACCATGCTGAAATGAACTTCAGAAGCACTTTCTCTAATCATATTGCAGTTGAGAATTGTACGAGATGAACTTGTTGTCAAGCTTGATTTTACCTCGTTTAATATATGTAGCATGATTTTGTGTAGCCTTTTCTTTTAACCTCTCATATCGTAACGCAAACGGTGAAGTGATAGTCGATTGTTTCACACAAGTTTGTTAATTTCAATCATTGACTGGTAAACATCTTTAGTCATTTATCTTTCTCCTTAATCATGGAAGCTTTTGTGATTTTGTAATTTCTTGATGTGGGTTCAACCTAAATATCATTGATGAGAAACTTCAGAGGGTGATGATAACGTGAACAATATCAATTCGGGTGATCATGAGGTGAACGATTATCAATCAATGCCCAAATCATCCACATAAAAGAGAGCAGTTTATAGTGTTCTTTTTTTTTTTCCTTTGGTTTCCTTCGGACTTTAGCATTCAATTCATGTACACTCTCGTATGTAAGGTGGTCATAAAATCAATAAGAAATCACTTCCATAATTAATGAAACCCATTCCCACAAACATGGCAAAGCACACGCGAGAAAAGTTAGTAACATAATTGAAGTAGATTGTGAGGCCGCACCCACAAAACCGAAATTAACATCTGATATAGTGGCTGAGTTTTGATTTCAAGGCCTGACAATGCCTCTTCGTAATTTGGTTTCATGTTAAAAAACTTGCCTTCATTCTCAAGTTACCAGCTCTGCTTTTTTTTTCCCCTTTTTGAAAAAGACATTTTTCATTAAGTTACAAGTTCAGAAAGATTTGTCAGTTCAGGACATTAGATGGGATTCTACAATGGGGAAGGTTTTGGAGTATCTCCGTAAAGTCCCCTCCAATACTTAAGTTAGTAACTGGTCGTGTTTGTAAGAGAACAAAGGAATGTGCAATGAGTGAATCACTAAAGATGGATTATTTCTTAGACCTTTGTGAAGGTTGGAAAGACGAGGGCTTCTCAAGCTGCTGAATGTGTCTATAGATTATTGGTGGTCTTAACTTTGGAAGCTCTGCAACTAAGAGTAAGAGAACCTTGGATCTATGCCCGTAACTGGCAATATGTCCAGATAGATAGTAATCCGCAATTGAACATCTATCAAATATCTGATTAGTCGTGGTTTTGTATAATGAGCCTGGTTCATACACAATATAGGGTCCATTCGGTATTAATAGTTATTTTTTTTTTGGTTGATGAAGGGAATTTACTTACAATTGTAGGTATCAAACTTCTCGAGAGTAGCTAAGGACACTTTCTAATATACGATCTTCGATATTCTAAGAATTAATTATTATAAGTGCTCCTTACAACTCAATTCAATATCTAAGTCAATGTTTGTTTACTAGTTGAATTACATCTCACTAGTCCATATCACTAATTAATCATTACAAGAAAAATTGGCCGTGTTGATAACAACTGACAAATGCAACTTTACATGAACTATACTAGTGACAAACAGGTAGTCAACAAACAGATTAGTTCGAGTGGCTTTGGCTATATTGTGTACAAAGTATGCTTTGACAAATGAATAGGTTTCTCACTCTATGTGGTAGTTCATCCGAGAAAAGGGAAAATCCTAAATAATGGAGTTTGTTTTTGTGATTTCGCTAAGAATGATGATGGTGGACGGCGTTGACGAAATGCTTGGCAGGGTTTGTAGACACACAACCCACCTTAGCTCATCAATATAGTTAGAAAATCTATACAGAACTCCAATGTATCAAATATGCAAAATGTAAACACAGAAACCATATATTCGTTTGTTAAGCCCAACTATACAGTTTACAAACTCTGCCCACTTCTCTTCTATTTGCCTTTGGCAATTACTAATATGGCTTTCGCTGACGGGTAATTAAAAGAATATAGTTAACCTATAATCTCATTTTTTAATGTTTTAAATTCTAAAAAATCATCTTTAAATAAAAAAGGGCATAACAAAACAGTTGCGAATAGAGGCGGAGGCCGACCGAATCGAATCGAAGGTCCGGAGAGTCCTACAATCCTCCACTGTCAATCCCACCTCCCCCTTGAAGTTGAGGTTTCGTCTTACACCGTCAACCGTCATCGTCTGTTTGCTGATTGTACCAAACCCGCTTCTTTTGCTTTCTGGCTCTGCCACTGGTTTGGAAATTATATATTTAATTGACTATGCTCTCAAATAACAATTAATTTAGGTGGGTATACTTCTTTCGTTTCTCCAAAAATTGTATGACTTGGAACTCTTTATTTCGTATTAGAAATGATTTCAATGTGATTGTAGCTGTCTTTTTTATGTGATACAATAATTTAGAAATTGTCGGCGACTATGAGGTACCAAAAGCCTGTGTTGGTTCGGATTCTATTACATTTCATGGGTAAGGTTTGAAAGAGGAAACCGCCCGGTAATTTCCTTGTCCCATTTATCATTAATTTTACTTCCACCAGATCCTTCAATGAATCCATTTTATTTATCCAAAATATGTGGGTTACATTGTTCATTCAATTGCAAATTAAGACAATTGTCAAAAAAAAATATTAAGCGCTTGTTTGATAAGGACAATATTTAATATTTTTTATATTTAGCATTATGTTAAAAAACATGTTTTTTTTTTATTTTTGACTATATACTCTCACCTTTTCTTAAAGAGTATTTTTTTAGATAAATTAGTTTTTATCAAAATAAGTGACATTTTATAAAATCAAAATTTTTTTATTATTTTCTTTCATATTTATCTTCCTATTAAATTATTTTGAATAACTATATTTCAACTGCCTCCACTAGAATAAATAAAGATAATATAATAAATTATCACTATAATTAATATAATGTAATTTAATTATTTTTTTAATATGTATGTCAAAATCTTATAAAGTACTTTTTAAAGAAAGGAGGGAGTAATAATTATCAATCATTACAAAAATTATCTAAAATAGAGAAGACGTTACTCCTTTCAAATAAGCCTTTAGGTGAAAATAATCATCTTATCTTGTTTGATAATGATTAATTAATCTTTTGATGAAACAAAAAAATCAAAATGCGGATTAGAGAGGATTTCGAAGATATTTATTATTACTGAGTCGTTTGGTGTGAGACCAATTTGAATTTAAATCAGGTTTAAGCGAGAACCCTCAAATTTCGCCTTCTAAGTTATACAAATTCTAAATTTCAAACTCATAATCTCTAAAATAACTCGTATCACTGCACTAAAATATTTTATAAAATTAAATTAAATGTGGATACTTGAACCAAATAATGCAGTTAGAACGCAAGGGTTTATATTCCACAAGTAGTAAAATGGTGAATACCCACAATAATAAGACAATAATTATAACATAACTTAATACTAATATAAAATTATCACATTATGATCAAAATGATCCAAGTGTGCGATCCAGGCCAACATTTAAAAGAGCCCTAAAATATGTACTAAGAAAGTGCAGAATGCATACCGTCGCTATCATCATCATCACTATTCGTCATGCCCACTGACCTCCTCCACTTGGACGAATCCCTCTGATTCTGTCACTTCTCCAATTGTCTGTTTATTCCAAACGGGACCCAATTTGTGTGGTTCCACTTTGTTAAGTCAAAACCAAACCATTTATTAGGCAAAAATCAGAAGTTAAGTTGGTCTCATCACCATAATTATACTTGAGATTAAAGATAATATAGGAATATATTGTATACCAATTAAAAAAAAAACAAATTATTTATTAATGCATCTCCTCTATCGATTGAAACATTTACATTAAAAATCATGAAATTTTAAGTTCGAAGCATGAAATGAGTAAAATATAAAACTATACAAAAATATTTAGAATTACAAAGATGAGTCTCTTCTTTTATAAGCCCATGATCTATGAGAAAACACAACGGGCGGCTTTGCTTTTGATTACAGATTCATCATCCTCTATTTGTTGCTCCCAAAAGAGTACTCCTTAATTCCCCACAAAAGGCTCATTATATGGGTGGTCTTCATATTTCATGTCACCTAACACCAGCTGGACACATTCTATACACTTACGAGAATATTCCAGGATCCTGTTCCTAAGATCAAATTGTTGATTTAGGCATAAAATTTGACATGTATTACCCACATGGCAAAAAAATAATTCTGTCTTCACCCTACAAACTGAACTGTCAAATCTCTTTTTCATCCTGCATGTTTTTCTCTTCATCATGCGACTGATATTTGTAGTCCCGATGGAGACTTTCTACTGCGGGTCTAACGTATTTGGAATTCGTATAACTTATAATATATAGTTTGAAGAAATTTAAAACAAAATTAACTTTTATAAATTGCAACACATAATTATATACGGTAAAAGAGTTAGGAATCGAAGGACGGGTCGCGAAGGTGGGTCGGCAATGAGGAAGTAGGGATACTCTGAACCTTAGATGGACTCGACCGATCCTGACCAACCCCACCTCTTTCTGCCATTAGCTATATGGAAGTATTTTGTGTTTATTTAATCCTTGTTGACACGGTTTGATTAGTTTAGTTCGGCTATTTTTATAAAATATTTCTAACTTTTAACTTAAACCTAAAACGTATGACAAATCAAAGAAAATATTTAACAAAATTGATATTTTGCAGATAATTTCCTTTAATTTTACTTTTACAAAAATCAATGAACAAAGTAAATATAGATAAATATATTTTGTTTGGAGCTACTAAGAATCGTAAATATGGCTGTTTCGGGGGCACTATTCAGAGATAGTCGATAATGAAATGCAACAAAACATGGGAGTAGCCTGTAAAACTCCACGTTTGCACATTCTTTTATCAATAAATCGAAAAATTCAATCTTCGTCGGGAAGTTGCTGATTAAAAAGATAGGGTGGGAGGTCAATTTCAGTCAACTATTCATCGCTAACAGCAACAATGCCATTTTCTCCATGTTTCTGTATCACAAATCTTTTGTGGATCCTGCTTTAATGGACAACCTAATTTCACCTACTTAATGCTTGCCCTTCTTCCAGGGTTACTTCATTTTGGGTTTTCAATGGTATGATAGACAGTCAATTTGAGACTGCTCAGTTCAAAAAAATAAATAAATTTGAGACTAAGACATTAATAGTGTTTTCTTTCTTTTTTGATATAAAACGTTTATTTTTAACAGACAAAATAATAATTAATTAGATAAATGTAGATATTTATTCACTTAAAAAATATCGATATTATTGACTATATACCTTGATGATTGGTAAACCAATCTACTAAAATAGTGTTAACTCTTAGAAGGAATGATAATTGGTACCTTATCCGTTGACTCCTCGCGTACTTAGTCAACACAGGTATTACCTGCTTTAAGCAAATATAGATATGAGTATGGATACGAATAACACATTCATTTTGTTGTACATGTATGAATAGGGTATGTATATAGTTTTGACCTACTCTTACCCATACCCATTCTCGCTGGTCAATACTTGTACCCACTACCTATAATTGTATCCGCATATATATAATATAGTATGCAGCACATATAATATATAATCATAATACATATCATATGATCACTACTATACTACATTTACACTCAAATATTATCACTAATTTGAAGTATTACAACTCTAAATTGATATAATTTCTAAATTATTATCTCTAATATAACACTAAATAATAATGATTATACGCCCATATTGCATTTGAAGCAAATTATTAATGTAATAACATATTGAATGCAATAATTTGTGAAATGTATTTTTTTTATTGGATTTTTATGTTCGAAAACATTTGGATATGAATTTTAGATTTTTGTATTATATCGTGTACCTTAATTTATTATTGATATCTTGTTTATTTTTCTAAAATAAATATCTCAAAGTTATTGACATGTTATTATTTTTTAAGTTAACTAAATATATTTATATAATGGGTACATGAGTACCCTATAGATAAAATACGAGTAATAATTTTTATTACATGTACAAATACGGATAAATTATGAGTATAGAATATTATAAGTTACTAATCTAGATAAGAATACTGACATACCTTACCCATACTTTTCTCATTACCATTCCTAGTTCTATACTTGTATAGTTTATATTTTAAAAGACATTGTAGTTAGCTAAAAAAGAAAAATATTTATAAGTAATTTTTTATTATAAGCAATTTTTTATCTTGGTTTTAATTGATGTGAAAATCATGTCACAACAAACAAAAAGTAAAAATTAAAATAAATAAAATTTCTACTTTTTAATCAAGTAATCTTTTAACTCATGAAAAAAAATCAAGTAAATTTTAATAAATATGCCTTGAAGAAAAAGGGAAACAAAATGTAACAAAACAATATTTGTACTGTAGCTAAAATATTAATTCATTCACACAAACTATTTCCACATTGTTTTAACGCCGTGAAATAACGGTACCATTGTAGTGACAGTTGGCCTTCCAAAATAACGTGTGTAACGAAACCACTCGTTCACGCATCTATTGCCGCCAAAAAACCGGCCATCAGGAAAACAACCACCACTCGACCCTTGTCGTCTTCTGCCACGTCACCACCAGTACGGACACTAACCCTTCCCTTAAATGTGAAGAGATACCCAAAAAGGTCAATAGAAACACACAAACTCTGTCCCTGACCGCCCGGTCAGAAAAATACCGTTATTCTTCTCAATAAGAAAACAACACGTGTACCGGCCAAGAAACTGGCCTGGATATTTAAAGTCTCCACCTTGCTTTTTGTTTGATTTTTATAAAATGTAGAGCCTTTTTCATAGTTCTCTCTCTCTCTTCAACTATCTTCCTTGGATTTTGGAGGAGGCACAAATCACAAGTTGTACAGCTTTCGTGCGCCTGTTTGTGGGGTTTTGTGAAAAATTGAGGCTTTGTGTTGAATTTTTGTGGGTTAGTTGGAGATATGGATGATGAGTATGCCAAGTTTATTAGGCGGATGAACCCACCAAGGTACTTTTTTTTGTATTTTTTTCTTGTTTGGTTGTTGTTGGAGTGGATTCAAGTGGATATGTTATTTGTTTTGTGTTCTGGGATCCTGGGTTTCGTTCTTGATGTTGGTTTTTAATAAAGTTATAGTTTGAATTAAGCCTTAATATTGGCTTAATTAGAATAAAATTTGCAGTTACACAGATACAAGTGTGCAAATTTTAACATAGTTTAGTTTCCTTTAATTTCCCGGCAGCTCAATATATAGTAGATCATCCCAGTGTTTAGTGATTTAAGAGTGAGAGAATGTTCTGTTTTTTTGGAAGTAGTTTAAAAGTTTTTTTTTTTTACAGGGTTGTGATTGACAATGATGCTTCAGAGGATGCCACGGTCATCAAGGTAAAGTTTGATTTTTAGAGATTTTTTCGTGATTAATTAATGTTAGGTTAAAGAATCAGTTGATTGATTCGGTAAATTGATGAGTTTCTTTTATTTCTCCATAATTCTATAGGTTAGTTGGTTTCTGATTGCATCTGTTTTGCATGAAGTCTATTATGATATATTTCGAGATCATCAATAAATACTAGAATTTTGTATCTCTGATCTGGGTAGTTTTTGACAAAGACTTGTGTTTAATTTACAGGTTGACAGTTTTAACAATCATGGAATACTTCTTGATGTTGTACAAGTGCTCACTGACATGAACCTTGTTATAACTAAAGCATACATATCATCTGATGGTGGATGGTTTATGGATGGTAAGATTTTTTCACTTCAAGCGCTTTTTTTTATCAGTCTTCAAGCGCTTGGATAATAGAAGAAGGGTGTTTTCTAGTTTCTCATACATTTTTTCTCTATGTTTTTCAGTTTTTCATGTGACTGACCAAGATGGGAACAAAATCAGAAAAAAAGATTAAAATGATTATATTCAAAGGGTAAGAACTTATCTGCTTCTGCTGTTCCTTGTGTTGTCACTCAGTTTCACTTGCTTGTGACATATAAATGACCAGAAAACATATTTATGCATCTTTCAATTATTTGTTTTGGTACCACCAAAACCTTGTTATTTGGGTCTTAAATACTCAAAATGGATCGATGAAATGGATTACAAGTTGTGTGCCTTTTCTTTCTATGGTTATAAATTGGCATAATCATGTCTATTTTGGAGCCAATTTGCAGACAGGCTTGTCATTTCACTTGTATCCTTCATGTTTCTGTCCACAGATAATTGAAAATAATGCAAGCTTTGTACAGTCATTGAGGGGGTCCGTAGGTGTGATGCCTTCTGAAGAGAATACCTCAATTGAACTAGCAGATGTGGACAGGCCTGGTTTATTATCAGAAGTATGTGCAGTTCTCGTTGACCTTCGGTGCAATGTGGTAAATGCTGAAATATGGACTCATAATGCTAGGGCTGCAGCTGTTGTTCATGTAACAGATGATTCCACAGGATGTGCCATTAAAGATTCTAGACGACTCTCAATGATAAATGAATTGTTATGCAACGTTCTGAAAGGAAATAATGAATTGAACACAGCAAAAATTACTCTTTCGCCATCCAGTATAGCAAGTCGGGGGAGAAGATTGTATCAGCTTATG
>CAODLS010734005.1:0-10938 GCA_948243855.1 Flueggea neowawraea
AGTAGTTATGGTTCACGTTTAACTCTTGTATGACAGGTTCTAGTCCCATATCTAATTGTTTTGGTATTTGAAATGTTGGTTGGATCCCAACTTCAGTGAGTCTGTGTTGTTGCTCATTTTCCCGTGATGTGTTGTTCTGTGAGCCTAGCGAGGCATATCTAGCTGGAGCACGGGGACTACAATGCTCGCGGATGTGTCGAGATTCATATCTTCTCTGTTACAGCCTTCAGACCCTTAGGGTGGACGAAGAACACTATTTAGAACCTCTAAGGTTGTCAGTTGTTAGCCATTTTGAGTCTAGTACTTTTATGGACTCTTAAGGTTGCTAAATTATTCTGATATGATCTAGTCAGCACGGTCCTAATGTAGTTCAGGAATATGATCAGTGATCATCAACTCTGCGTATTATTTTGAAATGATATTTGAAACACATGATTTTGATTTTGAAATGACTCATGAATTTTGACTTTGAAAAGATTAAGTAGTCTCTTTGGAAATGTCTTGGTACCTCTTACTAAAAATGATTTCGGGAATCTCCCAATAATTGTCTGAACAATTATTTTCTGTAAATGTTTAAGAAAATATTTTAAAAGAAAGTGTTTAACTAATTTATATTCTAAACTAAGTCTCTGTTGAGCCAAGTATTTGCAAATCTGTCTGACTGTGGTCTTCCTTGAGTGCGAATGATTTTGAAACTGATTTCAATACCATGATACTATATCTACTGTGTATACGTATGTACATCTATATTTCATGTGAAGTTTTCTAAACGTTTTCAAACTGTCTTTATGAGGCATGCATGAGGCAATCTGGAATACTGTTTCCTCACTAGGGATTATTACCTTTTCTTTTCTATCTATTCTCTGTACTCCTATTTTTCAGGTGATTTTGGTTGATTGCGGACTATTGGCATTCAACGTTTGGTGAGGCACTCCAGAGATTTAGTCGGTGCCCTTTTGTTCGAGCTCAGTATGTATTTTGTTATTTGCTCCATACCGAACAGTGGGTTATGACTTAGTATCTGATATAAGATGTTTAATGGTTTTATTCATATTACTTATATTTATTTGATAGTAATATATCTATACTATTTTCTTACATATCATTTTATGTTCAACAAATATTTTTTTATAAATGATTGTTTGGGTAGAATATCTGTATCTTTGAGGTTTGTGCGAGATGAGCTGGACTTTCATAGATGGTTTGCCTCGCACGCCAATCACTCGCTCGACTCGGTCGTGACACCCTCCCTCTCTCTTTCCCCCTCCCTCCCTCTATATAATAAAAAAAATAATTATTTGATATTAAATTCATATTAAAATATTAAATTAATTAATATTATATTTAAATCATAAATTTTATAATAATGTGTTTATATATTAAAAAGTGGATATCTTAAAATAAAAATATATGAAACACAAATATCAAAATTGAATATATAAATATATAAAGGTAAAAAAATAAAGTAAAAAATAGAGTTATTATAATGTATCTTCAAATTTAAAGATATACTATCACAAAAATAGAGTTTCCCTCTATAAACAGAGGTGGGTTAGAGCAGCGCCGCTCCTCAGCAACGCTTGAATCCACTAAACCCTTCCAGTGTTTTTTTGTTAATGACCATCTCTCTCTCTCTCTCTCTCTCTCTCTCTCTCTCTCTCGGCTGTATCTGTCCAAGAGACTCTCCCTCTAACTCAAACAACCTTTGCCGCACCCACCCATCCTTCTTCGCCGCCGGTCTTTCGAGCCACCATTTCTCTCCGTCCGCCGCTCTTCCTCCCCCATATCTGTCTTTCTCGGCAGTCTCTCTCTCTCTCTCTCTCATCGATCTCTTTCTCTCGGCCATATCTCTCTCTTAGCGCTCTCACACACTGAACACTAAGGTATTTCATTTTTTCGGTCTCTGAGAATTATGGGTCTGTTTTGTTGTTTGGTTTAGGTTCAATTTCAATTGTAATTAACGAACAGACATACCAGGTCGTCGTTTTTGGGGCTTACCAGCCTTCATCCCCTGCTTTGAATGAGCGTTTCTGAATCCCTAATTTTCTTTGTTGATTTAATTATTTTCAATGTTTGATGCAATGTAGATGCAACATATCATCTTTGAACTCTGCTTGTTGAATTTCTCTCCACGTCTGTTTGTAATTTGTTCGGAATTGAATTGATTATGGATGATTTTACAGAATTTCTATTGGTAAATTGTGGATGCAATACAAGATGATATGTTTATTTTCTGGAGTTGCATTAAAGTTTTCTCGATTGCAGCCCTACTGGTAACTGAATTGTTTGTTAAAGTTCAAACTATTTCAAAGGTCAGGATTGAATTATAAATACATATGTGCTCGGCTAACATCTTTATGTTACAGAAAATCACTCTTAAATATAACTGGTTACAATTGGTTGTATTTGATCCCTAGCAGTCATATCATTGGCTTATGTTTCCATTCATATATCTGCACAAAATAGAGTGATTAGTGAGCTGCTTTTTCCATCGTCAATCCTTTCCCTTTTGGACTCGTAAACCTCTTTGGTGGCTTCAGGTCTATTCCCCCTCCCTTAAGAAGATTTAGTTATGTATTGATTCAACTATCAGCGTCAGCAATTAAATATTTTAATTTTTATCGATCTCAAATTACGAGAACCTAATAAATTTCTTATTCTTTATAATTTAGTGTGTGGTTTTGACAAAGAGAGATTGGGTTGGGTTAGATTGTGTTAGTTTTTAGAGTGGAGTTGGGTTTGTTTTGGTTTTTGAGATTGAGGTTAGGTTTGTTTTAGTTTTGAGGTACTGGGTTAGTAGTTTTGTGTTGGATGAAATTTGGTTTAGAGTGATTTATTTAATGGTTATGGATTGGTTATTGAAGTGGTTGGTTTGGTTTATTTCAATTTATACAGTAAATTAATTTAAAATTAGAAGACAAATCAGCCTTTTCATGTTTTTTATTAAGTTTAACTAATAGTGTTAAAGTTAAGGAGCGGAATGACTAATTTTAAAACAGTAAAAATTAGTCGAGAGAATATACTAAATCTTAAGAACCACCAAAAAATTTGCCTAAATTTTAATAAGAGTACTTTTATATTTTGGTTTCTAATATTATTATTTTACCTAGTTACATTTTTTTTTATTCTCAAATAAAGAAAAATTTATATGTATTTTTCCTTTTCGTTTCCATTCTTTTACAATTATTAGCCTTCCTTCCCCTTCCATTAATTGCCCTCCTAGTCCCCCATCCAAACAGAGTGTTAGAATCCTCCACTCTCCCCTCTGCAACTTCACGGGCGGAAGCTTTAATTAACGCTACGACTCCACTATCGTCCCTCCTCGCTGCAACTCCGCTCTTGTTTTCTCGTGGCTCTGCCTCACTGGATCTGTTTCTTGCTTTCTCAACGTATATTTCTTAGTTTTGTTCTTTTCTCTTCTTTTTAGGTCTGAATGGAACAATCAATGGATTTGCGTAGTCTCAAAGATTAAACTATAATTCTAAATGTGAATTAATGTTCAGAATGGACTTGAGTGAATTATTGTTTGAGTTGATTAAGTTAATCATATGTATATTTTAATGGTGTAGGTATATGATCTGTTGTTAGGGATTCAAGAGAGCAAGATAATGAACGAGAAGATGGAGACATGGCAAATCATACACGTCCCTGGGAAGCCACAAGTTCCACCTGACCAACAATCTACTGGTGAGACTGCTACTGGAAATTATTCACCTTTCGTTTTTCAATAATTAGATTTTGAAATTCTTTAATTGACCTTTTTCCTTTTACGTGAATATTGCAGTGGATGTATTTGCATCAACAATTGAGCCAAAGCTTGCTAACGCTATAATAAGGTTAAAACTGCACCAAATATATGTATTTTGAGTCTCAATTTTGTAATTACATTGAAATTAATGTATTGAACTTTGTTGTTGCTTTCCGAAAGGAATTGTTGTTTCCTTTTGCCCTTTTCACTTTGGACTTCAAAGATTAATGAGATAGCATTTTTTGTGTTTTATTTGAATAGGCGTTTGAATCAGATAGCTCCCTTTGAAAATCTCCATCATGTAAAGCGGATACAAAAGAAGCAGGTTGAAGGAGGTACGAACTTTGTCATGGTTTTTTTTTTTTTTTTCATTTCCTTCTTATATCAAAGATGTTTGTGTGTGCATAGGAGGTTGTAAATCACATTTAAATTTATACACTGATGGTAGTTGGATGTACCCACATTATAATATTAAATTTGGCATTTTGACAGGGAAGCCTCATCTATCTCTTATCTTATGTCTTGCTCCGGAGGACAATAAGTTGAGCAGCTTGCCTCAAAATCTGCAACAATTAATCGATTCTTACCAGTTGAGTCCATATATTACAAAAGTGGGTTATTTCTTTTCTTACAACGTTGATATCTCAATTGTTAATTAGCAATTGCCACCTTAGAAATCCCAGTGATCTGATTTTTATTTGAAAATGTTTTTTGGAGAAATATTAAGTTAATATTGGTTCAACATTAAAATAAATATTGGAAAATTTCAATCTCGTGAATTTGGAGGAAGTTCATCAGGTGTTACACATCACAATTTGAAGTTTAAATCATGGTTAGCATTATTTTCTCAGAAGCGTCTCTAAAAATATTCATGTTTGACTAGTTCTAAACCTATTTCAGATCTGTAAATATGCTGCAACATCTCGAGAAGAGTGGGTAGAACAGTGCAAGCTGTGGCCAACATCATTTCATCGCCCCACCTAGTAAGTTCTGCAACATATCTCTATATTTATCTTGTGATGGCAGCTTGGAAGGCCTTGTTTATGAAAAATTTGACGAGCTGAGCGTGCATTATTTGTTTTTTTTTTTTCTCATCTTTTTTCTCTTTTGGCTGTTGGTAAGATCTCTATATTTTTTTCTTCAAAAACGATATTGGATATGTTAGATTGTGTTTTCTGATGTTTTAATGAAAGATGCATTGGTTGGCATGTGGTTGTAGACCTAATTATTTAGTTGATTTTGACCTAGATCATGTATGGTTTAGAAATTACATGATTTGATATTTTAATCAGTGTTTGTTTTTTGTTTATCATTTCTATTTTGTGTTAAGATCAATGTTTCATTTCTTTTTTATAGGCCGTAGTGATTGTTCCCTATCCGAAATAATCCCTGAATTCTGAAAATGTAAGTTTGAATGGTTCGATGTTCTGCCTATCCTGACTGATCTTTGCAATGTTTTCTTTACGTTCGATTACAGCAATATTGATGGAATTACCGGATTTAGTGAAGAAGACTCGCAATCAATTTTCAGCTTCATGAAAATGGCCATTGAGTTGGGTAAATCTGGTGATGGTTCGGTAACTATTCATTTTCTTCTATGAACTAATATAACACCTGCATCGGCATGCTAGTGTGTGAATTATTTGTCAATATCAGGGTAGCTCTTTTGATACTACATTCAAAAGCAACTGAATAGATATTTAGATTTTTGGTTGGATGTTTTATATTGCAAAGTAATTCATCAAGTTAGGGTTAGCTTGGGTGACTTGTGTAGTTACAGTTTCGTAACACATTTCATTGGTTATGATATATTGACTTTACACTACGAATTTTGCAATGAATTTTTTGCATTAAATAGCATTAATGATTGCATCGTGTAAAGTAGGTTCTTGGCTCTACATAAAATTTGTGGGCACTTTTTTGACTGAACTGCCTTTTGCTCTTCTTTATTCAGATAGTAAATGCAGCAGTCATAGTGGATCCTTCTGTTAAGCAAATAATTACAAGTGGATATGATCAACTCCATTCATGGCATGCTCCCATAGAGAAGACCTGTGTTTGCCAAGGATGCCATGAACAGCCAGAAGGCCATGTCTCTTGTGCTGATTGCAATGGAGTATCAAGCTGGAGAACTTTGCTTTCAAATGGTTCACATAATGAGTCTGCTTTTTCGTGTATAAATGTTTCTTGTTTAAATCCTTGGCAATGGCCTGAGCTACAATTAGACAAATTGATGTCTGGTTATTGGCACCCTTTACGTCATGCTGCTATTGTTGCTATTGAAGCTTCGGCTCACAGAGACAGACGCCTGTTCCCTGTTTCAGGAAACAAGGGAGAGAAGTTCTATGAAGCAGAAAATATGCAAACTTCTTCTATGGATTCCCCTGCAAAAAGACAAAAGACTGAGCTTGCAAATGTGAGCTCTCACTTTGTTACACATAATCTTGGGATGTTTAGTATTGGGGAACAATTAAACGGGCCTATGGGGGTTTTTGCTAAGATGACCGCTGGTACATTTGTTGGGTGGCCACTTCAGTCATTTTTAGCTTGATTTTCTCTTGTGCAGATTTTAGTGCCAAATTTTGCTTTCATTGAAAATGCATAATATTTCATCTTTTAAGAATGCTTGCAACTGCTGTGTTTGGAAAGTTGCTCAAAGAAAAGTTGTTCATCTACGTGGGCACTGGTTATTTTTTCAGTAAAGAACAAGTTATGCTTGCTGCATTTTCTCTCCATCAGGTTGCACTCTTAAAACTGAATGACAGCTTTAAACTGCTCCGTTTCAGGTTGAGGTTGCCAAGGAATTGGATGCTAATACTGAAGGCTCTCATTCTTTTGTGGTGCGACCTTATCTATGTACTGGTTATGACATCTATCTTGTTTGGGAGCCATGTATAATGTGAGTTTCTCAAAGTCTCTTTAACTTTGTCTTATTAATCATTTGTTTCTTTTATTTCCTTTCTCAATTTGAATATAATTGCCTTCTTTGGGTTGTGCAAGTGTTTTAGGCAGTTTTCTTTTCCCTTTAGGTCTTCCATGATATGTTATTAGCTTGTTTAGGACACCCTAGTCGTCCAAACAATGCTAAATTACAGCTTGCTTAAGAACCTTTGCAATGTTTAATTCTCTTTAACACTTGATAAGCATTTTTTTTTCAGGTGTGCAATGGCGCTTGTTCATCAAAGAATCAGGCGTATATTTTATGCTATCCCCAATCCAAATGCCGGGGCATTGGGCAGTGTTCACAGACTACAGGGAGAGAAAAGCTTAAATCATCATTATGCTGTTTTCAGGGTTGTCCTGCCTGAAGAAGACGAGTATAGAATTGGAGTAGAGAAAGGTACGAGTAATTGCTACAATTCTGATCTTGTGAGCAAGAATGGTTATGGATCATGAAAGCAAAATTGATTAATCCCTATTGAGTGCAATAACTTATTATATGTGATACTTACCTTTAAAAAAAATTATCTAGAGGTCATTTAGGAGTCATTTGGTTCAAGAAGTTCGAGTTTTGTATTTCCATTCTTACTCAAGTAGATGGAGGAATTATATTATTGCCGAGTCCCTGACCCCCATAAAGTGATTACCAGAGGATTTCCTGTTCTAATTACTTTAGAGGTTTGCTAGGAACACTTTTTTTGAACCCTCTTATGCACTTCTAATTAAAATTTATCATGTGTTATTTTTATAATCTTTATACATATAAAGATTGACGAGAAATTTTCTCTTTCATGTGTCAAATTTTGATTTGAGAGTGCACAAGAGCGTAAAAAGAGAGTGTTCCTAGCATTTGCCATTACGTTAATTAATATCAAAATCAACTTTTTATATGTTTCCTCTCTTTTTTTAAAAAAAAAAAATGAAATCTTCTCTTACATGATGGCATTTGCCTGGAGAGCTGCGCAAATTTTTTCTGTTTCTAGGGTTGATAAATACATACTCAACTGCTTGAATTGAATTAGCAGCATAAAATGTATATTTTAATGCCCAATTTGGTGTAGAAATTAGACATGCTTACTACCATAATTGAGCTTTAATATACATGCCGTGATATCTCTGTGTTACAATAAGTGATCACAAATCTTGGAGCACTCATAAAACATGCTTTGGTTTTCTCAATTATACCATAAAATATAAATAAAAGACAACTGAGTGGGACTCGTGGACAGCACTTTCAAATGAACCAAATAGATTCATGATATATTTTTAAAGAAATAATTTCTTACAGAAAGTCTACTCAAATAAACCAGGCCGTTACTATGTAAGTCATGAATGTTTTCACTAAATAATTCAACGTAATAATCAAAAATTATGTTTTTGTTATCAAGTTGTCTCGAGTTTTTTTTAATAAATTATTTTTTCATATTGAGAATTAAATTTTTGAACTCTTAACTCGGGTTGATTCAAATATCAGTGAGTTATAAGTTTATTGATAAGTTGTCTTGAGTTTTTTTTTGTCATTTAAGAAACAAATTTGTGACTTATTAGTGCTGAAATTTACTCCAAACCCAATAATTAAAACCAATAGTTACAAGTTCATTGGTAGGTTCTCTTAAAAAAAAAAGTTCATTGGTAGGTTTAGAGTTGAAAAACCATAAAATACGAGTAAGTTCGACTCTAATATATTTTTTTTACAAGGGAAATAATGAAGCTATCATGCATTTGAATGTGAACCACAAAGATCATGACATGGAACAAAGGCAAGAATTGAGTGGACATTCAGTGGTTTCAAAAAAGAAATTGCAGTGGTCACTATCTGAGGGAAGCAACCACAAACAAGAGAAGGTGGACTTGTATCCTTTCATTTCTTAACAATACCCGTGCGTGACTCTCCTTAATGGCATCACACGCTCACGAGTTTGCCAATGACATCTGCCTACGACAAATTTTGGCTGTATGGGTTGGACCAACTCTCGTCATCCACGCCATTTCTGTCATTTGATTCTGTCCCATTACACACTATTTAATAAATAATTTGAATGACAATGAATATTTTTAAAATTAAAAAATTTAATTAATAAAATCAAAAAATTAAGTTTTTGAAGTGCAAATTTTTTAGTCAGTTTTTAAACCTCTCTAAATGAATAAGGATTAATTGAATAAATAAAACCTATAAAATAACCATCTAATTTGGATATCTTCTAGGAAAAAAAATAAAGCGGACTGTCATGCTTGATGTAAAAACTAGAGGCGGATTTATGTAGGGATTAGCCTTGTCGCCGAAGGAGGGCCATGGGAGCCCCCTTCGACGGGGTTCCGCCATGAACCCAACCCCTGTTGGGTTTCCGCCGTTGAAGGTGCCATGGAATTGCAAGTGATCTCTGTTCTTCATTCTTGAGCTTTCTTTTTTTATTTTTAAACCACATGGTAAAACTATTTCGTGAAAAATATAAATAAAAAAATGTGTTTTGAGCAACAATTTGAGGCACAATATAAGAGGTCTGTGACTCTCTAACATGTGATATTCCGCTTTTGGCTTTGGGGGCTCTTCAAAGTGAGTCAACTATTTAAGTAAACCGAGTATAGGGTGTTAGGTTGAAGTTTGAATGGGAAAATAATGGACTGAAAAAGTGAAGCAATCAAAGAAACAGTGAGCAGTGGATAGGGTGTGGATGATGCATGCTTTGTTTCTATCTCTTCCTATATTTATTCAATCGTCCTATATTAGTCCTTATGAAATTCTTCTTCCACTTAACTAATGTTTGTGATATTTCATAGTCCCTACCTTTGCGGCTAAACTTAGGTTGCCTAATTTCAGATATGGCAGTTATGGTCTAATAACATCTATATACCTATATTCATAACAAAGCTGAATATATTAATTTTATTTTTTTTATATTTGATATTATATTTTTTTAACAAATTATTTCATCATATAAAATACATATTTTATCTAATTTTTTAAATATTTAAATGAAATATCATCTAGATATTTAACATACTATATAAAAAGAAGACTTATCAAATTTAATATGAATTTATTTTTTGTAATTATACGATATTTATATTCATTATAATTTTTACGTTTTTATATATTTTTTTTAATTTGAGACAACTTTTTATTATAGTCTCGAATATTTATAAGAAAATAAAAATAATATTCTAAAATAACATCCGGAGATAAAACTAGTATATTTTTTTTTAATTTCTTGACCAAAGAGTATGAAAATTCTTTATAACTCAATAAAGAGAATGTTTTTGTCAATAAGAATCTTAACCGACTCGATGACCAAAAAGTATTTATACACCTGTTGATTTAATTAAAAAAAAGCTACAAATTTATCAGTAAGGTGGATCCAAGTTGTGTTTTAACATTCAAAGTATATAATCGAACTCTAATACAAATTTTAAACAATCTATACTGCAAATGAGTTATTCTACGTGAAGACTTCTCATTATTTTTCATAAACATTAGATATTTAGATCCTAAGTTTGTTTTTGGTTTTTGTAGTGAGTTAACTCTTTGTAAACACTCCTCATTTCTAGCAACTGAAAGTCACATATTTAGAGCAGATACCACTTGACATGACTTGCCGGCAACTGCCATAAATAGTTGCAGCTACTTTGAAGGTAAGAAAATTCACCACTTTTTATCTTAGAAGACTCCATTACATGAAACCCTTGACAATTTTAAATAGGTTACTGATGGGGCCAGAATTGTTCCAATTTCGTCCAAATTCTAAGACATTACACATTTATATTGACATTAGTTTGTATTAATTATTCATAAACATAGGCATATATGGAGCTTATATAGTCCTTGTGCCTCTGCAAAAAAACCAAAGCATCTGCTCATAATGAAGTTGTGGACAAGACCAAGAAATTCTCAGGTTAATTTTCTTTCATTCTCAAATAATATTATGGAAGCAAAGAATCTCTTCTTCTCTTTTTTCTTTTAGTTTTTTGTCAGTTGGGTTATGATTATAATGGAAATTCGCAAAATACTGGACACGACTCTAGTACTATTGCATTGAAACTCGTCTTGCTAATTTTCCATTAATGATTATTGGACATGAACAGATGATTGGAATCAGTGTAACAGTAATACTATGTGTTGTGCTGTTAATATCTGGTAATGGAGTGGAAGGTAGGAGAGGTTGGAAAGGTGAAGAGTATTTTGAGTGTGCAGCTATAAGCTGCAGGGCTCACAGTGCATCACTGACAGATTTTGGAGGTGTTGGAGATGGAAC
>CAODLS010734008.1:0-11197 GCA_948243855.1 Flueggea neowawraea
AGTAAGTCTCACAGCTCGCACCATCCTCCTAACCTCACGTGCGTACGAGCCGGTCTCAATCAGAGACGCAATCTCCTTCAAATCTGCAAAAAAGACCCACGAAACCAAATCAAGACAAAATCTAGAAAAAGCGAAAACCCAGTAGTTGAAACACTAAAAGAAACCGAAACCCTATAAAGAGTGGTGAAATTTACGGTGGAGAGTGGTAGGTGTGGCGGAGGTGGTAGAGTTGGAGGGTGCTGGTTGCTCCTTCATTTCCACGTCTTGAGTCATCGTGACACTGAATCGGTGACTCGGTGAGTGAACGAGTGAGGAATCGGAAAGAGCTGAGAGAGTTTTGATTGATCTAAAGACTGAAGAACTTTAAGACCTAATTTTCTTTCGCAACAAGTTTAGTAAAGGAGAAGAAGATGTGAGGCTTGAAACGATGTCGTTCCGTTGGATTTTTGTTGTCGTTGTAGGTGCTTGGCTAAAACGGTGCGGTCTGCGGAGAAGAAAATCTTTTTATTTTTTATTTTTTGGTCAATAATCTTTTTTTATTTAGGTGTGTGTATAGTGTAAAAGGATATTTAGTTAGTTATTTTCTTCAATGAGACTTAAATGCACTTTCCTGTGTTCCTCTGAGGCTCCCCAAATAAAACCTCTTATTGTTTTGTCTATCTCCGTACAAATGGAGTTTGGAAGAAAGGTCGTTTACATGGCAAACATTGGCATTGTGACCAGTGTCGATTTAGCAAGTGTAATTCTACCAGCAAAGGAGAGACATTTGCTCTTCCACCCTGACATTTTACCATTTATCTTCTCCAAGATGGCTTGATATTTTCCACCCTGTCTACGCGTGTGCTCAACTGGCATTCCCAGATACAACCCAAAGTCTGAATCTATCGGAATCCCTGGCAACTCCGCTATAAAAGCTATTATGCTAGGGCTTGTTTCAGGAGAGAAGCATATTTTGGATTTTCCATAATTTACCTTTGCTCCTGAGGCCTCACAAAATAAATTCAGACACTGTTTAATCACCTAATATTGATTCAAAGATGCCTTTCCAAACAAAACCAAATCACCTGCAAAAATTAGGTGTGAGCTTTTCGGCCCACCCCTACAAGCTACCACCGGCTTCCAGTAACCCGCCCCAACCGCACCTTCAACAATGCGAGCTAGTCTTTCCATACAGTAGACGAACAGGTAGGGCGAGAGGGGATCCCCTTAGCGAACACCCCTTGTCGGCTTGAAAGATCCTGTTTGGCTTCCATTCCATAAGAAGGACATAGACGCTGTGGTTACACATTTCATAATTGTATCTGTCAACTTGGCCAGTAAATTCATCCTCTTCAAGCTATCCTCTAGAAACGGCAATCAGATCCTGTCATGTTCTTTCTCCAAGTCAATTTTGAGTACCATTATACCTCTCTTCCTTGGTCGCATTTTCATAGTGTGCATGATCTCCTGGACAATAATAATAGTGTCATGGATATTACAGCCCGGAATTGAGCTCGCTTGGGGTGGGGGAAATTAGCTTTGGGAGGACAAGCTTTAAACGGTTCGCAATTGCTTCGTCACAATTTGAAGATGACATTACATAGGCTAATAGGCCGCAACTGTTACAAGACGAACAGTAGGTGTATTGATTGATGATCTATGATGTTTGATGATATTTTTTTGTAAGATCGGGAGTTGTTAAGCCTCGGGAATGGTCTGACGTGTGTCCGGAAGCGAAGAGAAACAAAGAGGATGTGAAATATGAGCCTACGCACGTCTTTTAGTCAATTGACATACGTGAGTTAGGTTTCTGCATGATTCACGTAAGTGAGCTTTGTAGTGACGTACATGAGGTCGGTCTGATGCATCTGGATACGATTTTTAACCCCAATAGCGTACGTAAGATGCTTGGTGATGTACGTGAGGTCCCTAACATATGTGAGCTCTAGATTGACGTACGTGAGCTTTGGTTAGACAGTCTTTAAAGCTCCCAACAACCCGACCCATCATCATTTACTCACTCCTCTCTCACTCAAATCTCTTTCAACTGTCTGTGTAATACCCTATTGAGTCATTATCTGATTCCCTGTAGTGTTCTGTTCAGTCTTATTTTGATCTTGGTGATGGGAGTGTTGAGTGAAAGATTTGTTGGTTTTATTGTGAAATTACTCGAGTAAGCTCTATGTTACTCGAGTAAGATAGGTGTCGATTACTCGAGTGGATCGTTATGTTACTCAAGTAAGTCGTGTTCTGGGATGAACACGAAGAACACCTGGAGATGTGTTACTCGAGTAAACGCGGGATCTAGGTAGGGGTCTACAAATACCCCCACCCAACTCCTTAGTTCTCTCACTCTCATTTCTCTCTTTAAACACTCTCAATCCGTCCAGGAGTCTTTTTCGTTGGTTCCCTTCATTCAAGATCATCTCTTGAGGTAAGATTGAGCTTCCAAACTCTTATTTACTTCATTTTTCATCATTCTTGCATGAATATTCATATTAGGATTTTTGAATAATATAGGCTCTTGTATGTGTTGTTTCTGTGATAATGTTGTTAGGGGTTTGTTAGATCGTGGCTTTGGGAGTCTAGAAACACCTAGAGGTAACCTAGATTCGTGAGAATCAAGGATGGTTAGAAATGGGTTTGAACCATTTCGGGTTTGGGTGATTTCTTGTCTTTGTTGAGTTGTTCTGATGGTTTTGACCATATATTTGAGTTTTGGGGTTTGTTTATTGGCAATGTGGGTGTTTGGGATCATTTTTGATCTGTAAAATTCAGAGTTGGTCAACTTTGGAGATTTATGGGTAGCGTGTTACTCGAGTAAGCATATGAACTTACTCGAGTAATCAAAGTGTTGTCTTACTTGAGTAACGGATTGCTTACTCGAGTAAGTAAAGGTCGGTCTTACTCGAGTAGCAGTTTGGCTTACTCCAGTAAGACGAGAGGTTTCTTACTCGAGTAGTTACTCAAGTAAGATAGGGTCATTTGAGACTCATTTTGTAATTTTGAATTTTGTCGATTTTTTAGAGTTCAGGGACTCTTTTAGGGATTCTGACTGCTTAAAAAAATTAGTTAGCTATTCTAGTATAGTTAGATGACTATTTTGTAATTTGTCAAGTATCAAGGACTAAAACATAATTTTGCACTGGTCGAAGACCAAACTGTAATTTTACATAAATTCTGTATTTTGGATCCAGAGTAATAGATTATCATTCGAAATGGATCATTTGGAGTCTTTCGAGAGTCCCCATCTGCATCTGCACTTCATGCATCTGGTATTTCCACAGTACCGCATTTGAGTTTGCTTCTGATAGATCTATAGATATATGTTTGGGGCCTGACGAGTGTTTTGCACTTGAACTTCTAGGTGAATGAATAGCAGCTTCAGACATATAGGTCGTGTCTCGAACTGTATATGTTTTCTGTTGTATATAAAACTTATTCTGAAATTTGACTAATCTAATGATTGACTAATGATAAATTGATTATGTGTATTAATTAGGACTCTGCTTTGAATTGATATATATGTATTATATCTCTCTCATCCGATTTTGATGCTTCTACGCATACTTTATTTTGGTACTATATATTAATATGCTTTTATTTTCTGATATGGGACACCTACTGTTACGGGGTTAAACGTGACCTTTGGTATACCAACGCTTTGATAAACTCAACTATCAGGGTTGTCGATAGCCATATGTCCTGATCTGGCATATGATTTGATATGGATTGTGGCGGAGCCCAAATACTTTGTTATTAGTGCCACGTGCATGCCTTCTGCTTTGGTCCCATATATTTGCATATGTATTTTGACTCGAAAATGAAAATCATTTTATACACCTCCGTGTTTATAATTGCTTTGTGTGTGAAACGTTTTTCGAAAGGATTTTTTCTGGAAAGCTATTACATATGTATAGCGTGTATATATATGTATGTTAAACTATATCTGCATGTGTAGTTTTGAACTGTTTTCAAAACATTCTTTGTGAGGCACGTATGAGGCGATCTGAAATGTTATTCCTCACTGGGCCCTGACCCCTTTTGTTTCTCTGTTTACCTGATTCCTATTGAGTAGGTTCACGGATTTTGGCTTTGGCAACTGTCAGCATCTAGACTCCAGTGAGGCATCTTTTGGTTAGTGATGCTTTTTTGTTCGGGCTCATCTTTTGTTTTGTAGAGCTCCGCATCGGGATGTAGTTGGGTTACCGAGTAGCTATTTTGGCTTTTGTTTTGAGACTTTCGTTGTCTTCCGTACTATTACTTTTGATATATTCATTTATATACATTTGATTTACTATGTTTTAGATTATTAAATGTTTTAACAAATGTTTTATAATCTGAATTGTTTGGGCAATATGTTTTGATCTCTAAGGCTTGTGCGAGATGGATCGGGCTCCCACAGACAATTCACCTCGTACGCCGGTCAAGGGCTCGTTATGGGTCGTGACAGTTTGAGACTCTTCCTCATTGTTCGTCCATCATTCCTAAACATTTTCTGAGGTAAGATTACATCTTATTCTGGGTTTTTACTTCATTTTCATGCTTTGATTCTTGAAATCCGTTTTGAGCCGAATTGACTTAGGGCTTGGGTTTTCTGATGATTTTGAGTTAATAGATGCTAAGAATTGTTAGATTAGGCTATATTGAGGTTGAATAAACAATGATTGAGCTTTGAATCAACATATTTGAGGAGTTTTTGGTGGAGCTAGGGTTCAATTCGGGTTTGACCAATTTTCTATTGATGTGTTGCTGTTTTACTGAAATTTTTGATAGATTTATGTTTCTAAGGATGATTAGAGGTAATATGGGTTGATTAGAATATCGGGTTTCGATCGATTCGAGTTTTAGGTTGTTTTGATGTAAAATTCTATCGCAGGGACTAGTTTGGTTATTTTACAAAATTTTGAATTATTTGAGGATCAAATCTGATATTTTGCATGTTAGGACTAAATTGAAATTTTTGATAATTAGAGGACTAATTAATATTCTAACTACTTGGAGGACTGTTTGGTAAATTAATAATACTTTGAGAACTGGTTTGTAATTTTTAAAAAGTTTAGGGACTAAAACATAATTTTACATTGATTGGGAGACTAAAACTAAAATTTTACATAGATTCCAAATTTTGGGTCGAGAGTGATAGATTCTCTTTCAAAATGGGTTTTTGGGTATCTTTGAGGGTTCGTATCTGCATTTGCATTATCATACATTTCGGTATCGCTACAAAACCAGTACCCAACTTTGGTTTGTTTCTAATATATTTGTTTGTTTCTGATATTTTTGTTCCAGATTCTTGTTCTTGTCAGTGTGACTAGCCATTAGATAGTGGTGAATGACTGGCTTTCCTTGGACATCCAAGTGAGTGGATGACAACTTCAGACACATAGGCTATGTCTTCAAAATTCTATTTGTTTTGACGTGTTGGTCATATACTATGAAATTGGTTATTTAGTGGAATGGCTAAGCTAGTAAATTGATTATGTGATAATTTAATAATCAGTCTAATGTTTTTTATTTCAGATATTTATATTTATGATATTTATTTATTTTCCTCTCTGTTTTCGATTCTTATTTGCATGTGTTTTTATTTGTGAAATGATATTACTATTTATGTTTTTGATACAGGGATAAATGTAGATTTTGGTATGACAATTCGCTATTAAGGCCCTAGTTACTCGGGTAATTAGATAGTCGTATGTCTGGCCAGACATACGTATTATAATCAGATGTTGGCACATACCACATCATTGTTGTTTTTGGTGCTACAAGCACATCTTTATTTTTGGTCCCATATCCACCGATACTATGTTTTTGTTTATGGTATTATTACTATAAAGCTTGTGTGCATGTTGTTTGTCTTGTTTGCGAACGTTTTTTTGACATGGCGTTTGAAAAACTATTACCGATATAACGTGTGTGTGTGTATATATATATTTGTTTATACCTGCGTGTGGTATTTTCGAACTGTTTTCAAAACATTTTACGTGAGGCCAGGAGCCGCTCTGAAGTGTTATCCCTTACTGGGTTGTTACCCCCTTTCTTTTCCTTGTTTATTTTTAATTTATTTTTCAGGTGATTCCTTTTTGGCTTCGACAACCGTTTGACATCTTGGACCCTAGTGATGCGTCTTCATTGGTTAGTGACACCCTTGTTATCAGACTCTTCTGTTTTGGCATTTTGAGCTCTACACCGGGATGTTGTTAGGTTACTAGGTTTATATTTTGACTTTTGAATTTACACTGATTTACTGTTATATTTTCATACTTATCCGATATTATGATTTGATTTTGTATTATTTATTTATATATTTTTCAGGATAAAACATTTTATACTTGTTGAATGTTTGGATAAACGAATATTTTGGGCGACATGGGTTGAGCCTCCATCTCAAAAACACTCCTCTACACCAAATGTAGAGGAACCTAGATACAGAGGTGTTACAGAGAGAAGATGTTATGAGAGACAGAGAGAGAGGAATCTAGATGCTGAGGCGTTAAAGAGAGAAGCGGTTGTGAAAGAGAGGTGGAAATCTATTTGGGATGAATTTAAGGGAGGGTATTTTTATAAATTTTCATTTTCGTTTACTCCGTCAGTTAAAAACAAGTTTTAGGGATGTGTATGCAACATCCTAAAAACACGAGGACTTACTTGCTAATTAGGGTATACTTCAAGGACTTGAAAATTATATTTCCTAAGAAAAATGAAAATAATATTTTTGAATTAGTTGAAGGGTGACAAGTGTGACAAATATGGTAGAGTTGGAGGGTGCAGGTTGCTCCTTCATTTCCACGTCTTGAGTCATCGAGCATTGAATCGGTGACTCGATGAGTGAATGAGTGAGGTATCAGAAAGAGCTAAGAGAGTTTTGATTGATCTTAAAAGACTGAAGAAAGAGAGAGTGGCGCTTGAAGACCTAATTTTCTTTCGCAACATGTTTAGTAAAGGGGAAGAAGATGTGAGGCTTGAAGCGATGTCGTTCCGTTGGATTTTTGTTGTCGTTTTAGATGTTTGGCTAAAACGATGTGGTTTGCGGAGAAGAAAATATTTTTTGATTTTTTTTGTCAATAATATTTTTTGATTTAGGTGTGTGTATAGTGTAAAAGGATTTTAAGTTATTTTCTTCAATCATATCATAACACTTATGATTATGATTAGGATTAATTATTATCTAATTATTGTTTTTGTATAGTATATCATTTTTTTTATAGATATTCATAGTAGTAATATTTTATTTTATACTTAAAAATTGTGCTTACATATAACGTAGTAATATTGTTATATGTAACATATTAAAAAATATTTTCAACTTATCAAAAAAATTAAGAATATTTGATTAAGTTTTTTATTACATAATTTTATTTTTTCATTATTTTATATGATGGTAATTAAATATCAAAACTTAAAGGTATATATTTATATTAAAAATAATTAAATTATAAATAAAACACCTTGATGGGTGTTGAAACCAGCAAACTAAATTCCTACTTTAAGCCTAAAATAAATATTGATTGAGAACAATGACAAGCAGGGTCGAATCCACAGATACTAGTAAAAATCTTATCTAATTGCAGAAAAGAACAGTAAAAGTAAAAATATGATTTGGTTGAGTAGCAGGCAAACAGAGCAATTTAACAAAAAAAATTAAATAAAACAGGAATGTCGAATTATCAAAGAATAAATCAATATCACGAAAGGCTAGCCAAGGTACTTCTCCGTCTCACTTTATTAATCGATCACATGTAATGAAGGATAAATCAGTATTGTTCATACAGGCAGGTTATAACTACAGATGACGCACTCAGTAACCAATTTTTACTTACTGTTTCGGTAGTTCCGGGACGCCCTGCAAACTACTTCACTAACCAATAAATAATTCTTGGGACACTCTGTAGAATTCAATTTAATGGCAGCAATACGAATTGTAAAGACCCTACCCAAGCTAACAAACTCGGAAGCCGCAGTTTATTCAAGTAAGATTATTATATTCCGCTAATAACAGTCGAAGCTCATTATCACAACAACAACATTAACTTACCCATTGTGCTAGACACGCAATCATGGATCTACGAATCTAACTGGTTATTATTATTCTATCAACTAATTTGATGTGGCCATCATCAATTCAATCAACAGAATAATAAACATTTAAGTACATAAATAGAATAAATGCATAAACAGTAACAAATAGTTAAAACAAAACCTCACAATTAATTAAAAATCGACTTTGATTGTACCTTGGTTAGAAAAGAGTTTAGTTGTTCATAATGTAAAGAAGAGCACAAAAGAATAAAATTGCAGGAGAAAAACCAAGATCCCCCAAAATAAAAGTGGCGGCTACTATTTATATGAGATAACCCACTTAAACCTAATTGACAATTGTTCCCTAATGTTTTAAAAATAGCCTTCCTAAAAAATTCTCTCAAAACAGTCACGTGTCTGCTTGTTTTAATGGTCAAAACTTGCATTTTAGCTCCAGGCATGCGTTTCAGAGTTAACTCCATTACGTCTAGGCCTTGCAGTGACACTCGAAATCCAATCTTTAGTCAAAACGGCTCCAAATCCAAAATCCAATCTTTAGTCAAAACGGCTCCAAATCCATCCTTTTTTACCAAATCAGCCCCTGAGCACAATTAAACATAACCTAACATAAAAACACATAAATATGAATGATAATGCATGCAAAATACTAATAAAATGTTAATGCAAACATGTACAAAATGCACACTAACAAACCTCAATAGCGTACAACGGATGTTCACAGAAAATTAGTTTTATACAAATAAACAAGTCATTATTCTATTTTTTAATCCATTTTAAGAGTAATTGTATAACTAAACAAACGCTTAAAACACGAAGACTAATTTGATTTATAATATTAAATTTAGTGTTTTTTTTAAATAAATCTTACGTTTTAACCGGTTAAATATATGTTTAGGATCATAAATTAATCGACTAAATGAGAATTTTCAAAAACTCTCTAAATACCGAATAATTTAATAAGAAAAAAAAGGATAAAGAACTTAAACTTGGAAAATCTAATTAGATAGAGAAAAACTATCAATAAGTTCGACATAATTGAAAGTACAATTAATAAACATTAAACTTGTATTGCAAGACTATCAATTGAAGAGTTTTTAATACTAGAACAACTCCAATTATATTTTCACAATGTATATTTCACTCATATTTAATCATAACAACTAAGAAACTTGGCTAAGCTTCCCACAATCAAAATCAGCTTTCTTCATGAGCAGTCCAGCAAGGAAAGGAACAATGAGTTTATCCTTCAAGAAGCTCATTACAACCCCACTACTTTGTTGTATCCTACCAACCATATAGGCTGTAGTTATGATCTCAATGCTTCTCCACCTCCTCAACTTTGCATAATTTTTCAACCCCATTTCAATCCTCTCAAACTCTTCCTTGTTGCCATTTTCGGGGCTAGTTGATTTTGCAGTCGTTTTTAAGGCCTCGCCGAGGCACCGAGCAAGAACAACACCATCTTCCAAAGCACAACAACCCCCTTGACCGATATCCGGTGTCATTGGGTGTAATGCATCACCAGCTACACAGACATTGCCTTTGCTTATATTTCCTGGCCATAGCAACTCCCATGGATGTCTAAACCTCAACTCACATGTTATGATGCTGTCTAAGTCTGTGGCTTCTACCACTTTCTCTATGTGCTCAGGTACATTTCCTATGTTGTTCAGCACATATTGTTTCATCTTTGCTGGGTTATCTTCAAATTCTTTATCTGCAAATATAATTATTTTCTTTTTAAAGATGAAAAGATATGTAATGATAACATCAAATCTAAAAACAAGCTTGCCACGTTAGCATATGGACAAATCATGTTAATCTCGTGACAGATTTGTTAAAGAAATTGTCATTTAGGTTTGTCAAAATAACTAGAATTTGTTCTTTTTTCATAAATAAGCCAAAAAATACTATTAACAATACTAGTAAAAATGTAAAATTGATATTTTTAAATTGAATTGATTATATATGATTTTACCTCCAAAAAATAGCAAATGTAATCGCCACAATTTTATAGTTGTAATTTATAGTTATGAAGAACAGGAAATTTACCTTGGGGAGAGGTATCCCAAGTGAAGAACCAATAGATAGTTTTATCATCACAAGAAAGGAAGCCTGAACGAACTCCATTGCCAAAGAATTGCAGAAACTTGGAGCCAAATCCATGGCTGTCTTTGAAATTAGTATAACCTCTTATTGAAGACCTCCCACTTGCTACTGCCTGCTTGAACCCTAACCACTTCGCTACCACCGAGTTTATTCCTTCACAACCAATCAACACCTTCCATAATCCATTCATAAGTTCAATTAACACAAATTGTTAAGTATTTGTTAAATCAACAAGAGAATAGCTACATGACCTCAAGGCATTTAAAGTTATGTGTTTGTTGTAGATTAAAAGGTAGAGATTATGAATGTGAATTGCGCATTAGTAAATTCGTAGATTATAGTGTAAAAGTAGAGAATTTAACACATCATTTAAAAACTACCGATACGCTTAAATGGAGATATGCAATATGCTAGCATATTGTAGTTAGCGTGTCAATTTTTATATTCTTTACAATGCAATCTATTAAATTTACCATTTCGCAATAAACATCTACAATCTACCTCTTAATTTACTACAAACACCACATTGACAATATGTTAATAATTATATGGATATTAATAGATGGTTAAAATATGAACAAGGTATCTTGAACACTATGTATAGAAATACGCAATATAAATACCTTAGTTTTTATGATGGTACCATCAGCAAGATGCAGTAGCTTGAAGTAACCCGATTCTTCAATGGAAACAAGCTTGGAAGAGTACCTAATGGTGCCATTTGGGAGTTCGTTTTGAAGAGCCTCTAGCAACATTTGTCTTCTCACACAACGAACTTCATACTCCCCACTACAATTCAAATCACATAAGTAAGAATGTTTAATTTCTTAAAATTATCATTTCAAAACACAAATTTGTTTACTGACTTTAGTTTTCAATTTTTTATTTTAATTTTCCAAAAGGCAAAAGCAAGTTTCTCTAAATTAACGAACGCATCCTAAATTTTTATTGTTACTTTGCCAAGCAAAATATGTTTTTAAGTGATAATTAATTAGTTGTGTGATTAATTATTTACTTACTGTTTCCCACAGCCCTCGAAAGATATTTGTGCATTGGACTGACCAGA
>CAODLS010734032.1:0-11743 GCA_948243855.1 Flueggea neowawraea
TTGAAAAAAATAGAAAACATACGCTTCAAGCTCCTTAATCTGCTCCTGAGTGTGTCTACGGTACTTTTTTCGGGCAGGCTGTTGGCCCGGGACGACTTCTTGATGATCACCTGAGACACCATCAATGTTATCACTACCAGATCTGCTCTCATATCCATCTTCCTTCAACCTCCCCATTAGACTTGGATCAAACTGTTCCCCAAAAATACCCATATCACCATGACCCTCCATCTTCCCTTTCTGCACCAACAGCATTAGAGGAAATTTAAAAAATCAACAAAAAGACACAAATCAATAAATCAATAACAAAATGGACATGCAAGAAGACACTGAAGTAGAAATGGGGGCATACAAAACAGAGAGATAGGGCTGGGGATTTTCGAGAAGTGAGAAGTGGAGGTGGTGGCTGAGCAATAGCTCCAGCACTAGTCATGGTCGTTGTGGTGGTGTTAGAGAGATCAGTGACAGTATCAGCCACAATCTTTGCACTTTCACCACTGCTCTTAACACTGCTGCTGCTACTGATAAAACCCTCAACAAAGCTCATCAAAACAAAAAGGAAACACCTTTTTGCCTTGCTTTTGTGAGACTAAACTACAGCTATGCCATTTTCGCTTCAATGACACTTGTTTATTGAGAAGGTCGCTATCAGAACCAAAGGGGGACCGAGTTTTTACCTTGGGGTGCACATATCCACATTTTTTTCTCTCTCTTAAAAAGAGGAGTAATAAAATATTTAGCGTTTTCTTATCAAAGTGCATGAAAGAACTTCAAGTCTTCGGTTCAAAAAAAAGAACTTCAAGTCTGACGAAGCTGCTTCCTTGTCAACGCTCCATGCATGACTCATCACATTCTCTCTCTTTAAAAGAAACTAAACAAAAGTCTGCCCCTTTTTCACACCTATTTGATAAAGCACAGAACTTTTTTGAATGGAAGTCTCTAAAACGACATGGAAGAGGAAGACAAAGGCCGTTTTGGCCCCCGTATAGAGCGATTGACTAATTGTTTGTCAGTATTGATATAGATTACAAAAAGTATCAAAAAATTGGGTTTTCCACAGAGGAAAACGGGGAAGCAAACGAAGCAACAAAAATAGGGTATGAAGCTTATCTCATGTTTCACACATTCCCCACCGTATAGTATGGCTCTTCAAAATGCCATTATAATACCCAGCCAAATCACAGCTAAAAGACCCAGTTGACCCCTCCCCTCCCTTCCTCTCTCTCTAGTCTCTACATCTCCTTCTCTCTCTAGTTTATGTGGCACATAAAAAATAACCACAAGAAATACACAGATGGTTGGACAGACACAGCACATAATACAAACCAAACCCTGTACGGATTTTCATTAAAGAAAGGTTACCTTTTTATTTTTCTGAGAGTAACCAAGGCAAGCCTGTCCCTTTCAAGAGAGAGAGAGATTGGATTGATATATATCTCACACACAGATACTCGGGATCCTTCTCTCTTTCTCTCAGTCCCTCTCCACACACTGTTGGAATCTGTGGAAAAGTAAACGACAAAACATCAAAACAAATTATAAAACTACATAGTTTCATGTGCTCTGCACAAAAAAATAATAATATTATTACATGTGAGTGTATAAAAGATTGAGAATTGAAAGGTCTAAGAAGCTGTGATTCTACTGTTTTTATCAATCCTGTTCTAATCAAGAAAAGCTTCAAAACCCTAATGTTATATAATGTTCCTCTTTTGCATTATCGCTCTTTTTTATTTTATTTTTTCTTGCATCGCATGCGCAATTTTCTCCTTCTTACCATATACGATAAAAATGCAAAAACTGAGAGGAAAAAAATGGAAAAGGAGAGAAATATTAATGTACACGTGTAAGTAGAGACTATAAGGACTGAATTGAGCGTAGATAGGGTGGGGCCCACTCTGGCCTTTTTCTTTCTCCTCGAACAGGGGTTTCGTAATGTCCATCCTCCCTAATTTCACGCGGCCTCTCACGCGCGTGGTTTTCTGTCACAGTAGGAGCTGTCTTGGTGTGAACAAGGTTTTGCGTTGCCTACTGCAACCGCCTTAGGCCAACCAGTAGAGAAGCGACACGTCGAAATAGTGGACTTGTTGACTTAAAACGACAGTTACGCTTGGCTTGTTTAGGCAATAAGTAGAAGAATAAGTCGGTAATTTTGACGTCGGAGCGAGACAAGTTGTGTGTGTGTAAGAAAACCTGGTCCTTTTAGTACAGTGGAAAATGCTTAGTTAACCTTAATTCGGTCCAATTCCCTGCTTCTTTCCCAACCCGGATTTGGTTCCATTACCTTTTTATCACTTTTTAAAATTATTCTCCTTTCTTTTCTTTTTTTTTTTGCCGAATTCTCCTTTCTTTTCGTCTTCTTTAATTTCTACTTCCAGATGTCTTTAATATTGCCATTGTATATAAATTTTGTCGTTTATCATTAATTTTTAAGGCATTATTTTAAGAAATGGGAAAATAAATGTCAAATAAACCACATTTTAAAATTTGAAATGACACACTGATATCATTCTCATAGTTGCAAGCTAACCTCCTAAACTGATGGTGCAACCAGTATAGCAGAACCGAAATTAAGAACAAGCGAGTTGAATCATCAATAAACGCAAATTCACAAATTCAATTTTTCAACCATCTTCAACCCTAAATCAATAAAAACTTAATTTTTTGTTGAAAATAGGAAAAACCGTCTACTTATCAGGAAGATTGTTGATGCAGCAAGAAGAAGAAAAGCAAAGCAGTAGCAAACGAGCCTAGAGGCCGGAGGTTGTCAGCATCGGAGAAGGAGGAGGCAACATGGAGACTACTACTAAAGAGGACGAAGAAGCAATGCGTTGCTTTATCTTCTGCCTTCCGTTTTAATTAACAAAACCACCCGTTTTGCCCCACTCTTCAATTCTTTTCAGTGTGGACGAAACGCAACCTTTTTGCCTCACACTTTATTATTATTTTTTTAATCTCATGGCAAAACGACAATTTTTTTTTGGTAACGGAGAATTTAGTTAGCCTGTTTTTGGAGTGGACCAATCAGTCAATCTTAGGAGGAGTTAGTCATGTCTACGCCCAAGGATTTCTACTCAGTCCAGACTTATCGGATCGCAATCACACATAAATTTTAGTACCCGAAATAAAGATGTAGTCTAAACATCGGTCCAAAGAAAATCTCACTACTCGAACTTGCATCTTCCCTTATCACACTCTCAGACTTACCATTTGTTCTGCTAGTTCTCATATGTCTCCGCCCTGGGTGCAACTCATAAGCTCGTGACTAACAAGTTGTTGCTAATCCGAAATATGTAATATGCATTTTTTGCTTCATAATTTATTAAAAACGTAACAATATTATTGCATCGCATTCCTGCTCATAATAAAACAATATTATTGCAAAAAAGTCATTAGATCTCGTTTATTTTGTAGTTGAATTTATTACAAACAATATAGCATAATTATTTCCAGATTTTAAAGTTTAAAGTGCAACACTCCACTTACTTAATCAAGTGAGTATGCTTTTATCACGAGAATTTCCGCATCATGATTCATCAAACAATAGATACATTCAATTACTTTCTTATGGATTTTTTCCCTTTTGATAAATTTCTTGGATATTTTATTATAGAACATTGGAAATAATGTGTACAGACTAATTAAGTGAACCGGGAAATTTCGGAGCATTTTTTTTTCAAAAAAGTTGGAATTTTCAGAATCAATAACCGCAACAAGGACATCTAAATTAGACTAACACCTCTTCTACTACTTTTTCATCTTCTTAAGTTCAATTTTATTAATAAAAAAATCATTGACATTGTTACAACCGTAAAAAAGGAATAAGAAGGGAAGATCTAATAAACAAAACAGAAATGTTCCCGTCCATGTCCGTCATACTCCACCAAGAATTTATAGAAATCGGGAGTAGAGAACCATCATTGGGGTGAACTATGCGAGAGTGTCTCTTCTGAAAGTATTAATCATAAAAGGTGTTCTTTTATTTAGTGTAGATAGAAAAAAGGATAATTTTAATGCACGATATATTTTTTACAAATTTATTCAAGTAGAGTAAGGTTTTCATGCATATAAAGTTCAACCTCCCATTTCGTGAAGCTACGATCTAAGAAAGGAATTATTCAAGCAAATATCGCCTAAACAAATAATTTTTGTGGGTGTATATAATCCACGCGTAGTTGGACAGGAGCAAAATTCAAAGGGCCCGTAGCGCTAGCCCCACAAAAGTAAATCAGTCTTGTCTAACCCATAGCCCAATAATTATTATTCATTTTTTGTCTGCAAAAAAAAGAGAGCCCAGAGCTATCGAGGATGAATATCTTTCTGTTGGGTGTGATCATGCAGACACTTATTTTCTACCGTGATATGTCATTTGCTTGGTGGTAACCGAGGTTCACTCACCACAACACCTGCTGGAAGTCCACGGAGAGATACACTCAATAAGATATTCGAAGGAGCTAAAAAAGACAGGAGTAGGTATCGAATCCGAGACATCTACGGAACCTTACTCTTTTTTTTTACCGGACCACCTCCCAAGAGGTAATTATTGTTCATTTTGAGCATAATTAGGCTTATTGATTTATATTCAAGTACAGCTTATGTGGATATTATTGGACTACTTATAAATGGTAACCTAACAGCCTTTTACTTTTTACGCTATCATTATTGATTTTGTCGCAAATCTTCTATGCTACAAAAATAAATGCCACTCAAAATTATTGTTACCACTCTCTTCTCAATTAATCACATTATTGATTGCTTAAATGAAATACCACCATTCAAGCTGCTTATTATTCCATTGCTGACCTTCATGGATAACAAACTTTGCGCCAAAAAACTCCAAAATTACCAAAATTTTCTCTTTTTTTATTTGTTTTATTTGAAGCTATTTGTAAGTGATATTTTCTGTCCATCTTCATTGAAACAATTATGAAATTGCAACTATCCTTATTTACTACATAACAATGATAACATAATAAGTTCAATGAACTGATTATACTTCTCTCTCTTTTATTTCTCTCTTTACAATCGGATAAAATTCAAGAATTGAAAATATTAAACCAAACCGTCGCTTATTTCGGGAGGGAAACACACAAATATATAACAAAAACATATATAAATTTGGCAAATACAACAACAATAAAAGATTCTCAAAAAATGACATATATGGAGACAATCATTTTAAAAAATGTCACAATTTGATCACTTTTTGAACTCATGTCAGAACTTTGTCCACACATGAATACCAAAAAATGTTTTACAAAACGTGTACAAAAGAATACAAACAAAAAATAATTCAAATAGCATTTTTAATACAAAAAAAAATTCTTTTTTTTTTGTTATTTGGACACAAAACATGTTTAAAACTTGTACATAAAGCGTAAGACACTGATATTTTAGAAATGTCATTTGAAAATTTATATGCAAAAGTATAAAGGCAAAATACATAACGAGTATATAAGGAGAGAGGCGAAGGAGAGAGAGAGAGAGCTGACGGAGGCAGATCTGAAGTTGGAAAGAGAGGAGAGGGAGAGACAAAGCAGTGAGGTAGGGGAAAACAAAAAACAAACATTGAGAAATGCCTCAAATTCAAATTTCAAAAGGCAGAACCAGCCCAGCCCATAGTACATGGAGTTTTGCGACCAATTGATTGAAGCTCAAAAGAGTATTTGGAGCCCAGGCATTGGTTGCCTCGTATTTGTTGTTGACCTGAAAAGCCCATAAAGATGTTCCAATAATTCTTCACGACCTTGCATTTTGTTTATGTTTCTAGGTGCTTCTGTTAATTGCATTTCCTAGTAAATGAGCACATTAGGGCTTGTTTCAAGCAAAAAAGTAATAATAATAAAAAAGACTTAAAGGTCTTGTTGAATGTACTAATTGGTTTTTAAGTATTAATTTTATCCGAATCTTAACTCCTGATCTAAATTGCATTTTGTGTGCTGTACTATCAAATTAGTTATTGGCAAATCTGCCATGCGAGGATGCAAGAAGTTCAAGATCCAAGTATAAAAATCAACTATCTAAGAAATTTGAATTTAAACTTTTTAAGATTAGTATTTCAATAGTGTATATTGTTTAAGAATAATCATGTGACTTCTAGCATTTGGATTTAATGTTCTATAATCTTGCGTGTTTGGTTTTGATATGAGTGCATAACTGCATGACAAAGTATTATTCAGAGTCGATATTGATTCAAGGGTAGAATAAATTGATCAACCACGTTTTGGTGTCAAAATCTGGTCGATTTTGAGGCATGCAACAGTGTCTTGTGATGATCATAAGAGATTATCTTATCTTCTCAGACTCGTAATTTGGCGATTTGGAACTTGTTGGAAACACCATTATTGAATGTTAGCTGCAATGCCGCAACACTATTTCGTCCTTTTGGTCAATATTAATTACATTGCAAAACAAGTGATCGTACTCTCGTCCTTACACGGCTATCATCGATTGAATCATGGTGGAAATTCGCTATACAACACAAGGAGAGAGAAGAAATAAACAAGAAAAGTGGGGTCGTTGTATAATAACTCGGGTGTTGGTAAGGACGAATCATAATATTTGGCAGACGGATAGGTCTAGATGGAGAGTAGCTTATAAGTAACAGAACCCACTCCCCAACCACCCCCCCCCCCCCCCAAAACTGTCCAGTCACAACGCGGAGAAAGCACGTTTCTCTTTACATTTCTAAAGTTTCTATTTCCCCTTTATTCTCTATTTCCTCTCGATATACAGTAAAGAATTCAATGCCACATTTAAAAAAAAAAAATTAATAATATTAAATAATACAATATTTATTTATTTTTATATTTATTATCCAATCTTTTGAAAATAATGTTAATAGCATCATATTTGTAATTTCTTACATTCATGACACAAATTAGTATTTCCATAAAAAAGACAATTATTGATGTGATATTAACGGCGTGATGATTATATGAACTAGTGTCACAAATTAAAAAATCACAAAAGTGGTATTTTTTATGTTATTTTTAAAAGGTCAAACCATAAACATAAAAATAAGTAAAAATTATGTTATTTAATGTTATTAATTTTTTTACTTGAAATTGAATTATTACATGTATATATGATTAAAGTTTTATTTGTCAAATTTTTTAATGTGCAATGGCATGTAATTGAGAAGCAAGAATAATGAATGTACGGGAGAGGAAAGTAAAGAAATTAATACTTAATTGGTGAAGCCGTGTTTGAAGATGGGTCGTGAAAATGAGAAGATTATTTTTGTGCCAAGAAAAGAAAAAAGAATCATATTCTTCATAAGTTTTATACGTACCATCCACAAACGTCAAATTTGGTGTTGTCGACAGGCAATTTAAGCATTCCACGCCGGAGAAAGTATTTGCTGTTTATGACTTGAAAATCCATATGATATCTAACCTTTTTTTCTCTCTTTTTAGTTGTTTCAATTTTATAGGATTCTCTTTTCATAGCTAATTCACTTCAGTTGTACTCAATTTACTTGTACTATAATTTAACTTATTTTTTTAATATTTTAATAATAAAATAATTAATAATTTTAATAAATTGATAATATTTTTAAATTTAAAAAATTATTATTTACTCTTTAATATTATTTATTTATTTTATTAACAAAATATTTACTTTCTAATATTTTCTCTTTTTAATACACAAATTTCAAAAAAAAATTAACACAAAAATAAAAATAAAATAATATATTTTGACTTTCTATTTTAGAGAGGCTGTTGGTGATAATCTTAGTTGACATGAGGCACGCCTAATGGATGAATAAAAAAAATTAATTGAATAGAGGTAGAAGTGTTATTGTCTTGATTTAACAACGATTTCCTCATCATTCCAGCAACGCGAGCACAAAAAACCCTACAAAAGAACACACTAAGAAGACGGAGAGGTGTTCTTTGTGAACACTACGACACTCAAGTTAGAATTTCTGCGAAATTTTGACTTAATTTGTGGGTTAAGAAAAATTTAGCTCAATAAGTGTGTGAGTCTAATATTTATAGTGGAAATAAGGAAAGAATAATAAGAGCGTATAACGATCTTCTTTTGATTTTTGTAATATTAATCCCTTAAACTACGTTAACCATAGTTAGATTTGATTTACTTATTAACTATAACAATTTGTATACAACAAACACATAAATTGTCTGTGAAATAAGTCTTCTAAAATGTGGGGCTCGTTAGGCACCGTAATATATTGTGTATGTTAGAATAGTGTGGATAAGAGATGATATAAGTTATTTTATTTTATTTGAAATAGATAAAATGCCATTTTTGACCATAATAAAAAATATTATGGACATACAAAGTAATAAAAGTAGGGATAATAATGTCATTTTGTATATTTAAAATATTTCTAAAAAATTACAACATGCTAAATACTGTTTAATAGTACCAAACAAATATGTTATGTATATTTTATACTATATACTATAAATATACTATATCCTCTTAATTACCAAACAAGTGCGTGATATTTTTAGTTGGGTTTTTGTCTTCTTGATAGGACTCATGAGTGTTAAACGGCTACACCAAGAAAGGAAAGTGCAGGGGATAAAGGCCATATTAGTACTTTATGTTCATTAGCTTTCATAACTTAGTCCTAAATCTTTAAAAATTCAGGGTTAAGTTCTAAATCATTACTGCTTTTCATAAATGATTCCTTTTGTATGATGTGGCAAATAATTAGCTTACAAAGCATCCCATTCTGGACCGAAATTGACACTAAGCAATTTTCATTTTTTTTAACAAAGCCTTAGTTCTCTTCTTTCACTCATACTCCTTCGTCTTCTTCATCCTCCTCTCTCTCTCCCCTCTTCTCTTTTTCTCCACACCTTTCACCATTGATCATCATTCTTCTCTCCTCATATTTCAGAAACAAAAGTAAAACTCCAATTTAATAACAAAACCCAAAAAACTCCAATTGGGTTTAGCTAATTCAAACAAATATTTACTGCCAATAGTTCTTTATATTTAGACATAATTAAACATCCTAATTTTTATTTTCTAATGTGGTTTATGCATTTTTTTCATACTTGTTATCTCTATTAATTTTTGATTATTTGATTTAATCAGTATTTTTTGAAGTAAATAAAAAAGGACTAATTTATGAAAAATATTAAAAGTTTAGGATTCAATATGCATAATGAAAAGAAATTATAGGACTCATATGTGAAAATAAATCACAACTATTAAAGTGGAGTAAATATGATGTAGCGATTAGCTGTTGTACATGTGGCGCTTTCCGTTAAATAAACGGTGACACATCACACCGTTAAGTGACAACTCAGAATTGAGGACTTTTTCAGAAAAATTCAAAATATTTAGGACTAAACATTTGGATGATCAAACATATAGGACTCACTCATGAAAAGTAGCAAACATAAAGTACTAATCTGGCCTTTATCCCGAAAGTGCAGTGGTGGGTGACAATGAATGAGAAATGAAAAGAAAAAAAGTAGTATTTACTGTTCAAAAGAAGGCGAGAAAAGAGGGAACCTTTGAAACCTTGTTTGGAAGGGTACTGGGAAGATGGTTCCTAGCACATCTCTTCTTAACTCACTCTCTCTCATCTGGATATTTCCAGCTGATGCTTGAAACACCTCAATCTGATCGTAATCGAAAACCAATCTCTCTGAACTATCTCCTGCAGTCAAATCCACTATCAGTCACTTTTCAGTAATTTCAACTTTGTCCCCTATATGATACCACTTAATTACTTGTGTGGCACACAATCACTGATAAGTAGCATTTCTGTTCGCTTTACTTTCAAAGGATAATGATATGTAATGGTTTTTTTTTTTGATAAAAAGAGAGCAGGGGCGATCACTAAGTAGCATATTTTTATTAGATATAATTATATAGGCGAATAAATTTCTTTGTTAAAAAATATTCTCGACTCGAGAGTCATAGTTGACACTAACAACGAATTTGGGGTTGTGTACTAATGTAGTCACCGTAACACCTTATCAAGGACGAGCAGTAAAGACATGATTAACTCAATATTGTGAGAGTGGACCCGAACGGATTCGAATCTATAAAAAATATTATAAATTAATGATGTGAATATATATTTTTTCAAAATTATTAATTTATATATAAAATAAATTTAATTATTTATAATATTTCTTATATCATTAAAAATTATTGTTTAAGATTACAATTAGCTTATATATATATATATATATATATATATATGTGGGCAAGAAAATAGAACAAATTAAATAAGAAAAGCAAGAGCGTAATTTTTCTTAACTTTTTTTTTGTTTTTTGCAAAAGGCCCTCATTATGGATTGCATTTATCGTCCACTCCGAATAACCGCCAAAATTAAATCTCCCGGTCAGTTGACTGTCCCACGACATCCAAGACCGGAACAACGTAAACTCGGAAATTATACTCTACAACCATACCAAACAGTTCTCAAACTGCCTCCCTTATTTCCCAACATATCACCAATCAAAAGGCAACGCTCCCCCACATACCCGACATGTCAACTAATCATTGGCTCAAAGAACCACAAACACACATCGCAATAAGTTCCGTGTACTTACCGTGGCAGTTATAAGCCAGAAACTCCTCGACCTCAACAACTTTTGTGCTTTACTTCTTCACTGGTCTCTTCAAAACCACTCCACAACTCAACTCAACTCCACCTTCGGAACAAACGTTCCTACTTCTGTTATTGCTAGAGAGAGAGAGAAGTAAAGGACAGACAACATGCGAGGACGGGGAGAAGACATTGAAAGAGACGGAGTGTAGCGCCGAGGAAAAGGTAACAGCAACAGCAGCTATGCGACGTCGTATGCGGTGGACGACACGGACAGCCAATGGACTTCGTGGCTTGTTCCGATGTTTGTGGTTGCAAACATTTGTGTGTTTATTGTGGTGATGTATGTAAACAATTGTCCTCATCATTTCCACTCTCGGTTCGAAGGCAAGTGCGTTGCCAGGTTTCTTGGGAGGTTGTCTTTTGAGCCTTTGCGGAATAGTCCTCTTTTTGGTCCCTCTTCTTCTACGTAATTCTCCTTTTTACTCCTTTTCTATTTAATTCTTTTTCCTTTTTGTCCTTTTGTTTTCTATTTTACTATAGTTTTTGAATTCGGATTGATCCAGTGGTTTTGAGTTGGAATTTTGATCCTTTCATATGATTAATGGATAAATATGGACATACTCTGCCTATTTCTACAGGGTTTCATTTTTATGCGACATATCTATCCTCAAAGTTTAGTTCTTTTTTATTTGGTTGCTAAATCTTTCTGTAAAAATTAAGTTTAGAACAATGGTATTTGAATATTTTGGAAATTCTAAGTGATTTTAGTATCATACTAGAGGATTGTTGCCACAATAATTAAGCAATTTATCTTGCTTTCCTTTAATTGGTTTGTCATCTCTGCCTTTTTAAATCAATAATGTAAGGACAGCTAGAAATTTAATCGTATGGTCTGATAGGTTTTTTTGTATGTATATATTTTTTATTTGAGAAGATTGGAGAAGTTGGGAGCTCTTGAGTGGGGTAAAGTTGTGCAAAAGCACCAAGGATGGAGGCTTGTTACTTGTATCTGGTTACATGCTGGCGTTATTCATCTTCTTGCAAACATGCTCAGCCTGATCTTCATTGGTATTCGCCTGGAACAGCAATTTGGATTTGGTATGTAATGCTCAATGCTTTCTGAAATGTTGTTGCGGCTTTTCCACTTCTATTTAGTTTCTCTGAATATAAATATGTATTGCTGGCAGTAGATC
>CAODLS010734039.1:0-12699 GCA_948243855.1 Flueggea neowawraea
GTAAAACGATTTCAGCAAATGTATTATGTATATAGTGTGTATACTATATGGTATCTATATATGTGTGCGGTAGTTTGAAAAAGGATTTCAAACTAGTCTTTATGAGGCATGTATGGGGCGATCTGACTTGCTGTTTCCTCACTAGGGAATCTTACCCTTATTTCTTATGTTGTCCTTGTTAACCTTTGTTCGTAGGTGATATTTTTCAGACGCACAATATCTGACCCGTACCTCGACCTAGTGAGATACTTCTTCACTATAGTGAGTGCCCTCGTCCGGACTCTACTATGCTATGTCGTTAGAGCTCCACATCGGGTTACTGTTGGGATATTGGGCTTCACTTTTGTATTTTGGGGTTTACTCTGATGATTTCATATTTACTGATATTTTTGATATATTGTATATATATATATATATATATATATAATATATATGATTTTATTTCATTTATAAATATTTTTTATAAATATTTGGATCAGTCGGGTAGTATGTCTGATCACAGAGGCTTGTACAGGATGGATCAGGCTTCCACAGACGGTTTGCCTCGTACGCATGTCACGGACCCGACTATGGGTCGTGACAGTTTTGTTGAGGTTGTGGTGTTTGTTGTTGTTGATTTTCGAATGGTGGCCTTGGTTGAAATCTCGGTGGTCCCATTGGTCTTGGTGGATTGGCATTTGGATCCTTCCATGAGAAATTCGGGTGGTTGCGCCATCCTGGATTATAGGTGTTTGAGTAGGGATCATTTCTTGGTTGAGGTCTAGGAAATCCTCCCATATAGTTGACTTCTTCAAATCCACCTCCCATTTGTTGGTTCATGTTGCAAGTTGCTTTACTATGGCTAAGTGCACCACAAAAAGAACATTGCTCACGAACCATGGCATTGTTATTCAAGATTATATTCACCTTCTTTGCAATATCAGCTACCCTTGTTGCCAAATCGGATGATGAAGAAGAAACTTCATGAACTCCTACTCGTCTACCTCTCACCGCCTTTTTGTTATGAATTGGTGGCAAGCAATTCATAAATGTCATATACCTCTTCAACAGCCTTATCACCAAAATAACCCCAAGCGGCAGTGTCCATCAAGGTTTGACCGTGCAATGTCAAGCCATCATAGAAGAACTGAATTAGCAAGGCCAATGAAAATTGAAGATGAGGACATTGGCTAAGAAACATCTTAGCTTCATGGAATGATCCACCCTCCATTTGCGAAAAAGAACAAATCTTGTTGCGCAATTCCACCGTCTTTTGAGGTGAATAGAATTTCATCATAAATTTTTCGTACACCTCATTCCATGTTCCAAGAGAGCCCTTCGAAAGATTGATTAGCCAAGTCTTTGCCTGATCCTTTAGAGTTTATGGGAAGCATCTCATTCAAAGCTCATCCTCCGTCAAACCATGCAAAAGGAAGGTTTTAATTGTTGTATAAACTTCCCTCACAAATGTCAATGGATCCTCTAATGGCAAACCATGAAATGAATGTAGCATGTTGAAGCGAATGCTCTTCAATTCATAGTTTCGAGCCGCCAAAGTCAAACAAATACAAAATGGTGAAGCTCTAATTACCGGCTTTTGAATATCTCTCAAGCTTATCTGCCCCGGCATTTGGTTGCCAATGCCACCTCTCGATAATTGGCCCAACCTTGCCTCATCTTCTTGCGCATTTGGAGGCCTAGGATGTTTGGCCATTCGCTCTCTTCTTCTTTGTGCACAATTTACCCTTTCAAATTTATCAATGTCCGGTATCAAAGGAATAAGATCGTCGTCCCCTCGTTGTGTTCTACCCTCGACACTTCGAGAACGTCTAAATAGCATGTATCACCTGAATTTTGCAATGGAAAACAAACAATTGTGAAAGATATGAATAAAAATAAAATAAAAATAAAAGACCACAATAAAAACCGTTCCCCGACAATGGTGCCAAAAACTTGATCGACTCTTCATAAGCGCACGATTGTCGTTATAGTTTTCCCTTAAGAGTATCTCTAGGGTATCGAATCCACAGGAACGGTTTGCTAATGTCATCGATTCATGACAAGAAAATTTAAAATTTCAACAATTGATTTTTGTATTTTGTAATGAAAACAACAATGTAGTAATGTAAATGCTCAAATTAAATTGTGGAAAGAGGCGAACAATAAATGGTAACGTGTTAGGGTTTATGAGACTCGACCGAGACTTCCATTTGTTATACTTATGAACGAGTTTTTAGTGGAATGAGTGTTCTCTCACTAATGTCGCTTAAAGCCTCTTTCGAGTTCATTCAAGCTATGTCTACATTTATTATGAGGGTCCTTTTGGCCTCACCTAACTAAACTAAACTCATTAGTTTCATTTGGGATTTTCATCGAACACCTCACCCGCATAGAGTATGTCTACCCTAGGTATGGTAATTTCAATGCTCGTCAAACTCATTTAAGTTTCATCTTTCAATCATTCACCCAAACTTGTCATTAACATTATCATGCTGATCAAGCATAACAACATTCATTCCGACAAGTCATTGAATCAATCCAACAACATAAAATATGACATGAAATACATCAAACCCATTCATCAATATAACAAACATCCATCAAAGTCTACATCTCTCAACCTTAACCAAGGGTTTAGCCTACCATGATTATGTACATAAAAATAAGGCAAATATTCACTACACCAATCATGGTAAACTACGAGGAAAATAAGGAGAGTAGAGAGAAAATAAGGTGTAGATAAGCTTCTCAATGATGATGTGTAGAGAAATCTCCAAGTGTTTGAAGTGCTCCTCTTCTTCTCCTCCAACCTTGATGTACATTCTTGAAGAAAAAAAGAGTGGGAAAGAAAAATATGTTCTTGCAACAAAATAAAAAGATGTAGAATGTAAATTATTTTTGGAAGAATGAATTTGAGGGTTTATTTATACCCCTTGACATGTGTTGAAACCCTAGGAAATTTGTGGCAAAAAATGCCCCCAAGTGTATACATTTAGTCAACCAAAAGTCCATTGCCGCCATGTTATTTTGTCACATATGCAGGCAGGGGTCACAACCGTTAGGTGGTTCTGTACATGATCACGGCCTCGAGGTGCCAAATCTCATGGCTACGACCATGCTTTGGCCCTCCAACGCCAAATCGTATGACACGATCTTTTCACCCTTTGATCCGATTTTCGTCGCACTTTCTTCCATTGATCTTCCAACTTCAAAAACACATTTCCCATGCATTTTTCATCTATTTTCATCCCATTTAATGAATTATTCATCTCCCTACAAAAAGCACAAAAATGTATAAATACATCGACAATTAATCACACGTAAGGCGAAAATATATTTTTATGCTTGAATTAATATGTGACTTTAGGAAACATCATAAGCTTCAGTTGTACTATCAATAATAAGGAGTCTAGGTTACTATTGAATGGATCTTAGCCATTTTGAAAGGTAGCAAAGCAAGTAGTTAGCAAATGAAGTTAGGGACCGAGGAAGAAAGAACCAAGAAAGAGGAGAAAGATCTTGGTTATATAATATTAAGAATAAGATAATTTTGCAATATAATTGTAACCCCTGAACTATCACGATTTTGGTAATTTACCCCCCTCAACTTTGCGAATACTTACGCACCCCCTGAACTTGAAAAAGGGCAACACAAAACCCCCTAGTCAGTAATGTAGCACTATTCGTGTGTTTCAACCGTAAAAGGCACGTCAATGCTTTATAACTCACTGATGTGGCAATCAACTCAACTCAACTATTCATTTCATTCACCCAATTAAATCACTTACCCAAACCATCCTCTTTGACCTAAACCAACCCTTTCATCTTTATCCCTTTTCTTTCTCTCATCCTCATCTATGTTCTCTTTTTCATGTTTGTTGCCTCTTGCTCATCTCCGTCCATGCTTTCTCTCTCTCTCTCTCTTGTGTTTTTGTTGACAAAAAAACCACTTCCTCCAAGCTAGCAACATTGATGAAACGATATTTAACGGCCTGAAATCTACAAGACATGAACATAGAAATAATTTGCAAGACATGAATAATAACTCATCAAGCAGAATACAAACAAGTAAGAGTTGATTCATTAGAAGGCATATTACAAAATGAGAAATCATTTTTGCTAAGACATTTATGAAACAATTAGGTTACAAAAAAATAGCATAACCCAGATAAAAAAATAATCATTGCTGAGACATTCATTACAAAAGTTGTTTGCCACCCAGATCAAAAAATAAACACAACACTAGCATCGTCGTCCCCCCCTCTGCATCTTCAGATTATAATCATTAGAAGACGATGTGGTTCTATATCGCGATCTGAAATTGCATTTTGGAGACAACGATTTTGGATCGCGGTCTCCTTGACACGCAACGACAATGAAAGAGAGAGAACGGTGGTGGAGGTGGTGGCTGAACGGAGGAGAGAAGAGGGTGGGTTACGAGAGACGGTGTTGCGACGGTTGCGCAGGTCAAGGTGTTTGAGAGGCGATTGAGAGTGGGGAGGGAGGCAGAGTCTTCCTCTTGATAGTTCAAAGGGTTACACATTTATTAGGCTAGATAATTTGCTATATCAGTTTATTTTTCTTAAGTAAATTGCTCTTGGAAATGGTGAAGTTTTTTTTCAACTATTTTAATTTCAAATCAACTTTTTAACAACATCCACAATTTTATTTTTTAATTTTCACTGACTTCTGTATTTTTTTAATTATTTAACGATTCTAATGAGTGTAATTTTAAAGTTCTGTTAATGCTATCACTATGTGGTTGAATTCAACCATGAGATATTTGATGCAAGCGTAGAGAAAACTCTGAAGAGCTAGGTAGAATTTCTTGCTTCTATCATCTTTCAAAATAAACACTTTCTATGGTTATTAAAAAGTATCTAGGGGGTTCTTATAAAAAAAAAGTATAGCTTCTTGTAGACATGACCAAAAGTAAACTGAACCGATGGTTTGAATTAGAATCGGACTAGTAAAAATTGGAACCTGAATTGGCCAGCTCAAAACCGGAATCGAACACGCTTGGAACTGCCAACAACTGGGCTGATTCAGGTTCAACCTTCCCAAAAACAGTAGAATCGCAGGTTAACAGCAGTTCAAATCGACCATTTTAACTGTCGGTGAAAAGAAAAAATTGGTCGACAAAATCTATATTTACATTTTACAATATAAATCAGAACCAAACCGAACCCTAAATCGTTGGCAACATTATTTTATTAATTTATATTTTAAAAAAATCGTTTGAACCATTTCAATCGTCAAACCAGAATTGTGAACCAAACCATCCGAACATGAATCAGAATCGAAACTGCCCAAAACCGGCTCTAAGCGGTCCAGTTTGGTTCAACCATTTCATTAAATCAGAATCAATGGTTCCAAATCGTGGCCATGTCTAGCTTATTGTGTCCAATATAATAGAACCTTAATTCCTCAGTAAAACTTTTATTTTTACGGATTTTCTACATCGAAGTTGCTGGTTGGTATCAAGTTGTTGATTCTTGGTACCAAACCAAATTGTACTTATTTTGTTGGATAAATTTTCTAGTCTGCTCACCCTCTTAAGTTGTTTGCGGCATGTTTAGAAACTTATCTGTATTGTTAAGTTTAGTTTCAATTTGTTTTTGATAACTTAGTTATATATATTTTTTTTGTTTTGTTAAGCAGCTTCTATTCCAATTTAATTTTGTACATATCGATAGTCAATGTAACCTAGATTTTAGTGCTTTCTTCATCTAAATTATTTCATATGTTTGTCTATCATTATATTGCACACAAATTTTCCGTTTTCTTATGGGGGGTGCAAAGTTCCAATGCACCTCCTTTATATAATTTTTCATCCAAATTAAGATGCATATATTATCTTCATATATTGCAAAACGAACTACAAGCTAAGATTATTGGGCGTCATTGTTTTTAACAATTATAAAATATTTTTAACAAAAATAAAATTTGGTAACACGCGTTGTGCAGATATGCGACTAGTTAAAATAATAGGGATTTACCCCATATATTAACTAACTCAAATTGTGATTGGCTTAGACCACGTGATGCTTATTCTTTCCAAAACCCAACGAAGATGCGATGTTTCCATAATCAGGAATGTGCTTCGATTAAACACCATCCCATTAAACTATATTATCATTAGAGCAGATATAATATTTAACATCTTCATGAGGTTAATAGGTATATGATATATTGTATTTTATGTATGTTTTATATTGTATTTTATATTTGTCTTGCATTATAAATTATTGTTATTCTTGTGTTTTTATATTTTTTGACTTCTTTAGTATTTTAGGTGGAATGTTGATGAAGCATAAGGAATTTTAGTTATTTTGGGGTATTTCAATATTGACTGCATTTTGGCATGGCCATGCCATAAAGGAGCATTAACTCGGCTAACTTTTCTGCATTGGTCCGTGTGTTTTCAAGGTTCGACCTCGGTCCGTGCTGGAACAAAACAATTATCATTATTATTATTGTTATTATTATTAGTAGCTATTTTTTAGGGGAATTAAGTTTTCATAATTAGGACTTATATATAAACCTTTTATTCTCTGATGTTGGACATAAGATTTCATCGACTCTTTTGGTTTTCTTCCATTATCATGTGTAATTAAAGAACTTTCTAGTTAAGGTATTTTTTAAGTTCAATCCATTAAAGTTGTGAGACCATTTTTTTAATTGTTATAAAGTATTTGAGTATTTATTCAGTTTTTGTGCTTTAGTTCTTCTATTATTATTTGTGTTAATTGCATAATTGGCTCGGTTTTGTGATTGGATGAATAATATATTATTATTTAGGATTGATATTGTGTCACATAAATCCTAATCTAGGTAACGAATAACGTGAATGTATGTGGTTTAGGCATTATTCATTGTTATGGAATTGAATAATCTGATTTAAATAAATCACGACGTTTTCGGTTTCACTAGCTAGGATATGAGTCTCTTTTGTTTTTACTGCTGTCATAGATTAACCATTGTCAGGGCGTCCCGAGGGCTATCTAGTGGTTAGAAAAATAGTCTGTAGGGTATTTCGGGGCTATCGATGTTGGAATTCTTAACTAAGTTTATGACATTCATAAGCATACATGACAATGGAAGCAAAAAAAAATTACATCTAGAATTCCACCAAGGATCCATGCATATCGACATGCACGATTAGGGTTAGCATATTTTACCTTAAAAATCCAATGCTAGTGTGGATATGGCTGAATAGGTATATTGATGTAGCTTTTAGTATGAAACTCAAAAACCTTTTTCCCACGTTACCTTAGTGCGAACGTGACTAATGGTATCCACACGAACGAACTAATAGAATCGGCCACGTGTACCAGCACCAAGAATCACTATTCTAGTCTCACAATTTTTTTCTCTCTCTCTTTTGTGTATGTAAAAATTCGCCCAGCCATTAATCAATGGCTTAAAAATTCGGCCACACACATATAATCATGTAAATAGAGGTGTTTGAAACCCTAATTTCATTCTATTAGGACTTCTCTTCCATGTCCTACAAGAACCAAAGAACCAAAGACGACTTCTTCAATTAGATGTCCTAATTGACATGAACTAGGGTTAGCCAAATTTCTCCTATAAAATAGGAGTGTGCAGAAATTTTCCTATAAAATAGGAAGAAAGCTGAATTTCACATTTGGTTATTTAATGTCATTGGAATTTTAATTGCGTGATACATTATCATTAAATAAATTACTCCTTTAATAATACATATGGGCCAAATAATTATGTCACACATAAGAATAAGCCCGAACATATTTAACTCATTAATAAGTGATTTATATTATAAACCCATCACATTAATGGGTAATATCTCATATTATATTTATGACATAAATCATAAAACCCTAAATTATTCATGATTAATCAAATTAATCATCTCAATAATTTAATTACCATGAGAGAGAATATTTGTGAACCGATTCAATTTGTTCTTGTGTGTGACTTGATAGACCCACTCAAATATGGCAATACGCCTTGTCCCAAAACTTGGGCCCAGTGTCCATAAGAAGTATCTAGTAATACATTATGGCAACCAAAAATCTTGCGGAGTCGGTGATCCGAGTTTACCGTTCACAGTTTGATATTTAATCCTTTTGTCTCACGATATATATATTAAGCATAAGGTATGGTCATATGTCAACCTTATATTGCTTAATGTTCTTCTTGACCCCAATTAGATTGATATAACAAATGACACTGATAACCCCTTTATCAATTCATTTGAGTATGCATACATTCCATCAATCCTACTTACCAAGTGGCATAGAGATATCACTCTTCATAAGAGGAATAAATTCGTCACTCTCACTCCTCTACAATATTCATGACATATCCAATCGTAGCCTTATTGCTACCCTGTTACGGATAACGTTTGACTAAGCCAAAACATGTGATTCCTCATCTAGGATTTGATAGTGAGTTTTAGTCGAGGACTCAAACATCATCGCTGTATCAAACCTACTTGTGACATAGATCTATGAAGTTCTTTCATAGCAGGCCAGTCCAATACATGTTTCCTAACATGTATCTATGTTCTAAGTGATATCTCATATCCATAATTAGTAAAACATGATTATCCTCTTAGCAACATACTAACCTTAATTCATTATCATTCACATGATAACAATTGATTGGGGACATTTAGAATAGTATTCTTTTTACCTTAGGGTTTTACTATCAAGTCATACTTGATTACATAAGGAAGAATAAACTATTTTTGGAGGTTTTATCTTCATAAAACATATAATATTTCATAGATATTAAATGAAATACCTATTTATTAACTGATAAATCGAATGACAATGTACATAAATGATTGGACTATAGCACCAAAACTAACAATAGTTTGAGTAAGAAAATATTGGTTAATTGAGTGTGTCACTGTTAGCTATAAACCTATCTATTTGAATGCTTGATATATATTTTTCTTGTATGCGATCAACCGATTGGATTGAATAGAGGAAATACATTGGTTAGGCTTTTCTCATTAGTAAATTCTTCCTATTTTCATTGCTGCAATTTTATTCTTCATTGGGAGTTCTAATTTCTGTTTATTTTCAACTTCGGCTTCAACAATATTTCTGTCAACTTTAATTTATTTTTCTATTTCTGCAATTGAACAATTTTTCACCTGTCTCTGTGGTTCGACCCTGCTCACCACTTTACTTCATTTATTGTTTTGAGTAGGCTAATATTATTTTGGTGGGTTTGACACCTTATCAAAGTTGGCGCTATTGCTGGGGATCAGTATTCTAGATTTTTCTTATTTACTTTACTACTAATCCTTTCTCTATTTTGCGTGCATTTTTTATACTGATTCTGAGTCCAAAACAAAGATGAATGATAAGAATAATACTACCCGTCCTACTATTCCACCTGCGACTCCACCTAAGCAAACTGTTAGAGACTTGGCCGCACCACCCATTGCTCAACAACCATTGTGCATTCAGTATCAACGTTTGGGTGCTCCGGTTAAGCTGAAATCTAGTTTGATTCAGTTATTACCGAGGTTTCATTATGTGGAGAAAGAGGATCCCAACAAGCATCTTAAGGAGCTCCATATTGTTTGCTCCAGTTTCATTCATCACGGTATTCCGAAAGATCAAATTAAACTGAGAGCTTTTCCTTTCTCATTGGTGGATCGGACTAAACAGTGGTTCTTCTATTTACCTTCTGGTTCAATTGACACATGGGCTGATATGGTTCTATTGTTCTTCAAAAGGTTCTTTCCAGATTCTAGAGCGGTAAACTTAAGAAGGCGGATTTGCAATATCAAACAAAGAAATACTGAAACTTTCTATGAGTACTGGGAGAGATTCAAATGGCTTTGTGCTAGTTGTCCTCAACATGGTATTTTTGACCAAATCTTGATTCAATATTTTTATGATGGGCTTCTGCCATTGGAAAGGAGAATGTTAGATGTAGCAAATGGTGGGGTGATCATTAGCAAAACGCCTAGATAGATTCGAGAATTAATTTTATTCATGGATGGAAATTCAAAACAGTTCAGTACCAAAGCCGAATCCCCTTCAAGGTGTGTTAACTAGGTAAATACTAAATCCTCTAATTTGAGACTTGATGATATTACTTTATTGTTGCATTAGACTATAACTGTGATGAACAAACTAGTAGTCAGTCAATGGTAATCAGTTTAGAGAACACAAGCATGTGGGATATGTAGGGTGCAAGGACATCCTACTGATTCGTGTCTTTCACTGCAAGATGATGATCCTTGGACGCAAGTTAATACTATCAATAATTTTGAGGGGCAACCGCATAGAAAATATGATTCATACTGGAACAAATGTAATGCAGGATGGAGGGATCATCCAAATTTGAGGTATGGGAATAACAAAAATTCGGGTCAAAATTCGTACAATCATCAACGAATGCCACACACTAATGGGTGCAAAACTTGGAGGAAATTGTGAGATCATTATCGATTTCCACAAAGGCAAGTATTTTGAGCTAAAAGATCAAGTTAGCAAGTTAACCACTTCTGTTAACAAGCCTGAAAAACAAGGAAGTTTGCCCTCCCAACCTGAGATAAACTTGAGGCAAAATGTTAGTTTCATTGCTCTTCAAAGTGGAAAGGAAATCGAAAATCCGACATCATTATGGCATGACCATGCCGTAACCACTGCGACATAAATAGTAGCTCTAAAGAATTGCAGAGATGTTCTAGTGATTGTGAATCCTAAGAAGCCACCTTTTCCACATAGATTGACAAAGAAAAAGAAGGCCTTAAATGATCAATAACTGCTGGAAACATTGAAGAAGGTTGAGATCAATATTTGTTTGCTCACAGCAATTAAGCAAGTACCCAATATTGCAAGTTCTTGAAAGATTTGTGCACAAGCATGAGCAGATTGATGGGGAATGAACGAATTCCCATGGGTGAAATGGTTTCAATAGTAATTCAGAAGAAAATGCCCATTAAAGAAAATGACCCAGATATGTTCTCTATACCTTGAAAATTTTGAAATGTTCATTTTAAGCAGGCCATGTTTGACTTAGGTGCATCCATAAATGTTATACCATTGGTTGTTTATTTTTCTTTGAATATTGGACCTTTAAAACATAATGATGTGATATTAACTATTGCTAATAGATCTAGTGGTTTTCCTTATGGTCTTATTAAAGATGTGTTAGTCCAAGTGAATGATTTGGTGTTTCCTGCTGATTTTATGTTCTTGATATGAAGGAATAGGGTGCATCAATTTCTGATTTTTTTTTATCATAGGTAGACCTTTCTTGAAAACAACAAGAACGAACATTAATGTCTATGATGGTACACTTTCAATGGAATTTGATGGTGTTATGGTTAAGTTTAATATAAATGACATCATGAAATGTCCTAAAGATTACTTGTCTATTTATGCAATTGATGCTACTGAGCCACTAATCGAGAACAAGGTAGAGTTTTATTTTGGTGATCATTTGTAGGATGTTAGTGCAATGATGGTGCAAAATACTAAGGAACTGAAAGTACCTGATAAGGTGACTGTGTTATGACATGGCCATACTGCAAGCAAGAAAATGACAAAAAGGGCTTCAAAGGTAAATATTTCTTTAGTTGATACAGCCAAACGTGAGCCCAAGTCTTTTAGGTTCCATAAAAAATTTCGCACCAAGAAAAAGAAAGCAAAAAGGGTGTGTGTGGTATATGTTCCAAAGGAAAATTCTGTCATAATTCATGAGACATTACCACTAAAAAAGAAACATCAAGGTGCAAGTATTTATGTGGTCAATGAGGAGAAAGGATGAAGATTCAACTTCGTCCAGCTAAGACGACGTAAAATAAGTATTTATGTGGTCAATGAGGCAACCCAATATTTCTATTTTTTTGTTTTTATTATTTTTTTTGATCATTTATTTATTTTGTGTTTGTTTGATTTAACAAATTTATTTGCTTCATTCTTTAATTTGTGATTTTTTGAGGATTTAATCACACTTGGTTTGGAGTTTGACAAGTTTCAGGACGTGATATGTGGTAATAAAACAATAAATAAGTGTGGGGATGTGCAAGGAGTGTAAGACAAGATCAATGCAAAAATTGGTCCTTTCTGTCACAGTTGAGACAAAGCTCACGAACAAGAGGAAAGCTTTTGGGCTGAAACGTGCACCCAGAGTAGACACACGAGTGTGTTGGCACACTAGAATAAAGTTGGGGTAATTGTAAAACGACAGTGTTTTGGAAACAGTGAAAAAACCGAAGGCCAAAACGTTGTCTTTTCAAGTGAAACGACGTGCATCGTAGAAGAAGGCAACCACTTACCTAAACGCCACCGTTTATGTACAAGGACAGGCGTGCCCATTGGGATGGCATCGTTTTGGGCAGTAGAAGGGGAAAATTTGGAAAACAGCCATTTTGGTCTTTGCTCAGAATTTTTAACCTTAATATCAAACCAATTTGGGACCACAACAAGCAATTTACATTCTTTTCTTCTTGGTTCCCTCTTCATCGACATAACCGATGTCACGACCCGTAGCGAGCCAGTGACCGGCGTACGAGGCAAACCGTCTATGGGAGCCCGGCCCATCTCGCACAAGCCTCATGATTCATATCTTACTACCCAAATTCATTTGATTAAAATATTTATTTAATCAAAATATTTATTATTTAAAACATACAATAAAATAAACATATGTCATATATAAAATATTCAAAACATATATATGAATATCATAATAAATCAAAAT
>CAODLS010734108.1:0-14779 GCA_948243855.1 Flueggea neowawraea
GATTCTTCAAAACATCCTTTTCGTATTGGAACTTGAACTTTGCATTGAACAAGGAACTCATATGTTTCCATGCCCTCTTGCTGAACAAATGATCATCAAATTTATTCCCTTTGGTGACCTGTTCTAACAAAAGGTCTAAGAAGAACCTATCCATTTCTGGAGTCCAAATTGTCCTTAGACGACTATTACCATTTCCCGCCCTGATTCCCATGATTGATTCTACATAAACAGCCATCTTCAGTTTTGAAAAAAGAGAATAAAGTTGCTTTCTATTTTTTTTTACTGTTCCTATTACTTTTTCTATTTGATGGTTCCCACGGAACGCAAGATTGGAACTTTAACACAAAAAATAATGAAAATAGATGAATTGAAGGAACCCATTGAAGAATTTGCCGCCTCCGTCACAAATCAAGGTGATCTTTAAATCACAGATAACACACGTACAACCCAGAAATCAGATTGTAAGTTTAATATTAACAACAACGACAACAAACATAGTTATTTCGGAGAAATCGAAGAGTAGATGAGATTGAGATGGATAGGCAGAATATAACGGAAGATGGAGAATAGAAAAGGAGGAGCGAAAAGAACTAGTTCAAATCTCACCTTCGGTTGGTAGGATTGGAAAGATGCCGGGGTGGGAACTACGGGATCTCCTTCGGCGAGTTCAGGGATAAGATTTCCTGGACAAGGTTGAAATTGTCTAATGCTGGAGTACAACCACAATCTCATTAGGTTTACGGATTAGGATTACCAATTGTCCCTACTTTTTTTTTTACCAAGAATTAAAATCGTCCCTACTTATTGTGGCTGTCGACAATGTAGTGTCACCGTCCAATTAAAAATAGCCTTTACTTTTCCTTTTCACCCCTTTTTTTCTATGGCAACCAATTTTTTTGTGGTAGAAATCATCAAAATATATATTGCATCAAGAAAAGATTACAATGAAGTTCATCCAAGTACATAAACTCATTCCTTTTCCCAACCCCTTACCAATTTCTAACTCAAATCTGGACAAAGAAATAAGATTGCAGGGTTAGGAAAGAGCAACTCTCTAAACCAGTATGCTACAACAAAAACTACATGCACAATAGGAGAAATCTGTACAAACAAACCAAAGTCTAACATGAACTAATCAGACCTTCAGCTCTAGAAAATCGTAAATAGAGATTGGCCATGACTTTTTTTGTGCATCTGTTTAGCAGAGGGAGGCTTCTGTTGAAAGATTACTGCATTTTGTTCCATCCAGATCCCGTATATAGAAGCCGAGAACAGAACTCTACGAGTTTTAGAAAGAATTGATTTCCCTTTAGTTTTGCGAGAAAACCAACTAACTTCCCTTCTCCAAGACATAAGACCACGTTTGATGTGATTTTCCTCCAGCAAACGTGTCCAGATACCATATGAAAAAAGAACAAGAGAAAAAAAAAAGTTCAATAGACTCTGCAGAGTCAGCACATAAAACACAAGAGTCATCTGAAACCATAACCCATTGAGCAAGCCTCATTTTGGTAGCCAATATGTTATGCAAGGCCAGCCAGAGTATAAAGCTGAACTTTGGAATGTGATTATGTCCCTTGACCAGTTTGTACCAAGGGACAACTGGGGATTTTGGTCATATTGCATTCCAGGCATTTTTAACAGTGTAAGTGTCAGTGGAAGAGAATCTTCATTAAAGTCTATCAGATTTGAGTGCACAAGGAGTAATCTTAGCGATCTCCTTCCAAGCAATTTGAGTATCATCATCTATGGGATCCGAAAATAACCAATGATTATGTCACCATATATCAACAATCTTATCCTACCTAGGAATGTCAGTATCTGGTATATGTAAATCTAGAAAAGCCTCCAAGACAGATTTGCCATGGAACTATGGATCATACCAAAAAGAGAACTCAGTGCCATTGCCCAAGACATAATCAAAACCACATATGAAATCCTTTCGGAGTTTGAGCAAATTTCCCTAAACCAAACTATAGTCCACAAGGCTTAGTAATACCCCAAAAGCTTAATTTCTTAAGCTTCTACTTAGTAATCCATATAGCCCAAAGAGAGGATTTGGATGTTAAAATATCCCAGATTTTCTTTCCCATAACAGTTTTATTCCAAGAGAAGAGATCTTTTATTCCCAAACCTCTCTATTTCTTTTGTTTACAGACATTACTCTAAGAGACCAAGCTCTTGGAGCCAGTGTCCGTCCTAAGCCAAAGAAAAGATCGACATTTATTGTCAATTTCAGTCACAACTGACTTAGGTAAAACAAAGATAGAACATCAATAAACTTGAATGCCCTTTAAGACAGAGTTAATCAGTTGTAATCTACCCGTATATGAGAGACATCTTGTTGTCCATGAATTAATACAAGAGCATATTTTATCCAGTAGGATAGTACAATGCTCTCATTTTAGGGCAGTGGAAATAAGGGTTACACCAAGATATTTAATTGGTAGCTTCCCTTCTTTAAACCTTAGAAGACTTAAAATATTCTGCTTGTCTTCATCATTGGTACCAGAAAAAAAAATATGGAACTTTTCCCTTCATTCACTTTCATGCTAGACGCATTGCAAAACTGGGAAAGGATATCATTAATGGTCTGAAGAGATTCTAAATGACTACCACTGAAAATCATAAGGTCATCCTCAAAGGAAAGGTGGACTAGTTTAGGGTTAAGACATCCAGAATGAAATCTAAAAAAGGAGGGTAATTTAAGTTCAAAAGCACGAGACAGGTAGTCCATGCATAAGACAAATAAAAGAGGAGACATAAGACCCCCTACCTCAGTCCACGTTTTCCCTAAAAAAAAACCTTCAATAGAGCCATTAATCATCAGGGAAAAAGAGCAAGTATGTAAGCAAGTCATAATCCATGTTACGAATTTAGCAGGAAAATTAAGACCCAGGAGGACTTCCTCCACAAAATCCAAGTGAATGGAATCCTATGCCTTTCTATGGTCTATTTTAAGTGCACAGTTAGCCTTGCTAGCAGTTCTGTGGTAGTTCCTTGAGAGTTCATGGGCTAGGAGCACATTATCAACTATACTTCTACCAGCCACAAAAGCAGATTGACTCACATGGATAATACGTTGAAGAACCTTGCTAAGCCTAGCAGATAAAATCTTAGTAATGATTTTGTAAAGTACAGTACAATAAGCAATTGGTCGAAAGTCATTCAAGGAAGCAATTTTTCTTTTTTCCCTCTTTTTTAAAAAAACAAACAAGAGGATTTGACGATTTTCTCAATTTGTTAATCAAATAAGTTATATTTTTATGGAAAAAAAGTCTAGCCGTTCAATTTGCATTGACCTAATAAAGAGTTAAGATTATTTACTTTTCATTTATCTGCAACCATCTGTTTGTTTTAAGAAAGGAATTGAAACCAATAAAATTTATGTTGTTTGGATAGTTTAAGAATGACAGAAAATAAAGAAATTGAGGGGAAATGGCATTTTTAAAAGTATGTGGGACTTACCAAAAATATATGCCTTCAAAGATGGGAGGAAGTGCAATTTTCTTCCTCTTTCTTATCTTATTTCATTCCACAATTACCTCTTAAAAAGTGAGCTATATAATAAAACCTTTTGTCCTTTTTACGCCATTTTAAATTTTCATGTTTTCATTTTCTACGCATTTCAAATAAAATATCTAAACACAACAAAGAAAATCCAAAATATATTCCTTTTTTTTTCTTCAATTCATTTATAATATTTCTTATATCATTTCCAATATATGTGAAATAGCCAAATGAAGTGTAAAAGTCGTAGTTGTGTAATTCATATGATTTTGATCATATAGTAAGTACACCATATAAAAGGTCTATTTCTATGTGAAGTGAATTAATTTGACGGGGCTATCAAAAAGACTTTTAGAAGCATTGGAGAGAATGTACTTATATATCTCAGGAGTTCTTGAAGTGTCGATGAACTAGTAGTTTTAGAATAATGGAAGTTCAAAGCATCAGATATTTTGAACGGATGTCCTAGAAGCATTTGTTTATATTAACCATTTAATTGCTCCTCAAGGATGCTAATGTTTTGTAAGTTCAATGTCGAGCATTTTAGTGACCTTGCTTTGTAAATATGTCTAAGTTGTAGGAGTCAGCCTATTTCATATCAATTTAATTGATGTGGGTGGATCGTTGGATGGTAGTCTTAAACCTGCACAATATACGTAAGGATTAGTGGGTTGGAGGAGTCTAATTTAATGATCAAGTTAGTAGTTTATGGTGATGATAAACCCTGAATGGAGTCGAGAGACTTGATAATGTTGTGTTTTTTTTTTTACTATATTTAACTGAATTCATAGTTTGTTTAGATTTCTTTTTACATGAATCTTCACTAAAAATCGAGTCCTTCAATGTTGATTAAATCTAATATTATTAAATTATTGGTATTTTATTTTGATAACCAGTTATATTTTGACATGGTTAACTAAATCTTACTATGAAATATAATGATTGTTTGATAGTAAAGAAATGCGTTAAAAAAGTGCAACTTTCTTAAAGGTGATAAGAACACTAATGGGTTCTTAGTAAAAAAGTTCATTAGAAGTTGACTTGTTTAAGAAGTAAACCATTTGAACCAAAAGAGCACATAATTCCTTATTACGTGGCTAATTTGAGCGTTGCAATTGGTTACCATCCCTGTAATTTTAATTTTTGCGTAAGCGAGCAAGGAACCGATTGGACACTTACCGGGATAACATAACTCCCGGGCACAAAAACACGTCCGGAACCAAACAGAAGCTAAGGAAAAATGAAAAGGTGGGACCCAGCAGCGGCGAGCCGAGAGCCGACGGTCAAGTCAGTTGCACCAGTCGCAGACGGAAGCCTCACGTTGAGTTTTTCTTTTTAATGTAAAAAAAAAAGAAGTAAATGAATATCCCAAACAACAAGAAGTCAAGAACCACTGGTTCATTGCTAAATCCCCCAACAGGAATATGACCATTCTAACCTTTCCCTCTCCTCTCGATCCCATCCACCCCCCTCTTCTCTCCTCGCTGATCCATTCTCCCTCGATTTTTTGAGATACAACCTCAATCTTCACAGAAAGAAACCCTAATCTCCCTTGCAGATTCAATTCTCTCGTGCTGTATTCTCCACCTCAGACAGCTATTACCTGGCCATGCGACTCTGGTCCTCTGCAATCCCCCTCTTGAGAGAGGATTCCTTTTGTTTCTCTGTTGAAATCTCCGCTCGCAAACGCTTCTCTTTCGCTTCTTCCACGACACGAAATGTCGTCCGATTCTCATGTCCCTAATCCCAAAGGTCTCTTATGCAATGCCGGCGCTGGAGCTGCCGCAGGTATCTTGCCTTCTCTATATTCTCTTTTTGCCTTTCTAAACCAATTTTTTTATTGCTAGAACGTATGAAATCAAGATTGGCGATGTAAATGTAGTAATTTCTATCAATTATTTTTTCTCTGGTGCGATTTTGTTGCAGGAGTTATTGCTGCTACGTTTGTGTGTCCTCTAGATGTTATTAAGACTAGGTTTCAGGTTCATGGTTTGCCCAAGCATGGAAGTGTTAAAGGTATCGTTGGTTTTTCTTCATCTTAGTTATAATAACTTGGCATGGAATTATTTGTTGTCAGCACGTATATGAAAGATTCTAGATTTCGGTGAAAATCGATCTCCGTGGGATTTGTTTACAATCGTGAATTCTGGAATTCTATTAGATATGGCACTGCAATGGTGTTTTGTGATGTGCATATTTTTTTAAGGACTTGGCTGGCATATATGCAGTTCTTTCAATTGGTGCAGGGAGTCTGATTGTAGGTAGTTTAAAACAAATATTACAGAAGGAGGGGATACGAGGCATGTACAGGGGGCTCTCCCCTACTGTGCTCGCTTTACTTCCTAACTGGGCGGTTAGTAGTGTTACTCAATTCAGTTCTGGCATTCTTTTTAATGTTTCCCATTATCTGAATGTAGAATTTTCTTTTAATGCCAAATGTTTTAAATTTTACAGGTTTATTTTACGATATATGAGCAGCTGAAAAGCTTACTTAGTTCCAGTGGTTAGTGACAACATGATAATTTTAGTTCTTTTTTTTTTTATAGACGACAGTCCTGAGCATAACTCAGACTTGTACTTAACTTCTCTGAACAACATCTTCCCAATCTTTTAATGGGTTTTCATTGGTGATTTTCTTTTGTTACCACTTGCTAGTACCTTCTTTAAGTGCTAATATGTGTGAAATTGTGGTGCTTTTGTAGATGAGAATCATCATCTTTCAATAGGTGCAAATATGATTGCGGCATCTGGTGCTGGAGCTATAACAACAATTTTTACAAATCCACTTTGGGTTGTGAAAACACGATTGCAGGTATGCTCATCAACTTCATGACTTTGGTTGCTGTCTTGTAACAAAGAGGATTCTTATACCCTAGCAAGTCTCAGAATTGCAATGCATTCATGCTGTTTCTTTCTTCTTTCTTTTTTTTTTTTGGTTGTCTTCAGACGCATGGAATGAGGGCAGGTGTAGTCCCATATCGAAGTACATTGTCCGCATTGAGGAGAATCGCCCACAAGGAGGGTATCCGTGGGTTATACAGGTATTAATTTGACTGCATGAATGATTAATTTTTTGAATGGCAGATGAAACCTAATAGTATTTTTTTGGATTTTTGTTTTGTGGTAAAAGTGGCCTTGTGCCTGCATTGGCTGGTATTAGTCATGTTGCTATTCAATTTCCAACTTATGAGAAGATCAAAATCTATTTAGCCGATAAAGGTATTGTTTATTTATTTTAGCTTTTAACAACGTTAGGAAGAAAAAAATTCCCTAACTCTCAAAATTATTGTTGTGGTTCCAGAAAATATAGCAATGGATAAACTAAGTGCCCGTGATGTTGCTGTTGCCTCATCAGTCTCCAAAATATTTGCTTCCACCCTGACTTATCCACACGAGGTATGTCTTTGAGCAATATGCCAAATTGTTATAATTAAATGTAAAACTAACCTGCTAATCACCATGAAGAAAGATTGTGATAGGAGTCTCCGGAACTACCTGCTCACCTCTTTCCAGAGGAAATTTTCCATTGGCTACGAAAGTAGCAGATTTGTTGATCAATCAATTTTTCTAGAGAGAAGAAAGGGAATTTTTAATACTTTGATTTAGGTCTAACTGTTCTTCATTTCTTACATGGTGGAACTGTTTAGATTTTACCTGTTCTTTGACGGGCTAGTAGTGTTTTGCTGAGAATATTCTATTTCTAGTTATTTGGTGGATTGACTGTTTTTTCAAAGAAACTATTGATGTAAATTTGATCCAATTGTTATCTGCAGGTGGTAAGGTCAAGGCTTCAGGAACAAGGTCACCACTCTGAAAAACGATATTCAGGTGTGATTGATTGCGTAAAAAAACTCTTTCAGCAGGAGGGGCTTCCTGGATTTTACCGTGGTTGCGCCACCAACCTTCTTAGGACCACCCCTGCTGCTGTTATTACATTTACCAGCTTTGAAATGATTCACAGATTTCTTGTTACCGCTTTCCCTCCTGATCCACAGCCTCACACATTGTGAGGGTGCATCTCATTTGAGACAGTTCATCTATCCAGCAGTTTGCTTTACTTTGAACTGCAATATAGGAATAGGAACAAAGGAGATCAGCCGTAGGTTCACTTGATTATAATACATTTATCTGGTTGTGCGCAACTGGTGATTGTTTGTAGTAGTTTATATTCACGTTGATGATTTGAAGCCCTCGTCATCCTATTGATCTTTGGGATGTGTTGAGGGAAAGTGAAGATCAATGTTTTATACAATGGTGATGATGATGAAAAAAGGGGCAATTGTATGGACTTGGATACTGGAAACCATTTTTTCCCTTTAGGATTGATGATAGAGTTATCAGCTTTTATTTTGCTTTACGACTGTATTTACCATGTAAGCAAACAGTTACACCAACGGAGAATAGTGTTTTTCGTTTTTCACTTTTCAGTTTGGACATGAAATTATCGTTTGCACAATTGAATCTCAAACTCAATATAGGTCTCTTACAAGTTCATTTACAATCTGTTCATATGCATGTGTGTGTATATATTCTCAAGTTTATTATCGAGTGTGTTCATGATTTCAATCTGTTTAATTCTGGACTGTTCATATTTGATTCATTTACATACCAAGGCATATGAACGAGTATCAAGCTAAGTCGTTCATGTGTGGTTTGACTCATTTAGCCCCAAGAAATGATGATGCGAATTTTATCTTGAATCCCAGCTCCCAAGTGAATGTACTCTTTCATGAAAGAGTGTATCGCCAACAAAGGAAGGTCGGGGAGGATCCTACATGCCGACGGATTATGCGATCTACGAGCCGTGCAAGAATTAAAAGGCGGTGGAATGGCCCATTTCTATCAAGTCACGCCTCGTAATTCAACGAGCTTTTCCAATCAGCCCAAAACTGATGATGGATTACTTGATCATTGCTGATCTGCTCCAGCCATTGGCCAACAAATGCTGGTCTACATGGAGCTTTGTTTAGTTTCACTACAACATGGCTCCTCCTGAGGATCTGAGACTTCTCTTGGGCCTTGTTTGTTTGGCACAGGTTGAGTACTGTTTAAGCAATCTTTGTAAGTTGAGTTGTCCGAATCTAGGGACCTATTCTTATTTTTTACAGCAAGAAATTGGCTGATAACTTTTCATCGGAGATCTCAATTGTGTAATTCTATAAAAGTTTTTGTTTCTGATAAAAGATACTTAAGAGGTCAATGCTATCTGATTTGACGTCAATTGGAATTCATCTTTATGTGTCCAAACATGCCCCCCTCATAAGCTTCTTGAGGGCTCACTAAACCAAGGAACTTATATGAAAACATCCTTCTCTTTCTATCCTCAAATGCCAGTTATGTTTGTACCCGCAATTTGACAACTCATTAGCCTTGAAAAGGGCATCCTATGGGGCTTCATTTTCTTATTGGAAAGCTAAACGACAACTTGGAGGTTTACTTAGTGAATAATTAGCAGCTGTGGCCGTAATTTTAAGACACTGTCGTATCAGAAATTGATAACAGAAACTTAAGTGAAACCTCAGTTTCAAGTTTCCAATAGGCTTTTTACGGCAAGAGCCAAGAAGCAACCTGACAAAGAATAAAGGGACAATTTTGGGAGAAAAAAAGGACAGCCCTTTCTTTCAGCATTCATCATAGTTATGGCTGGTTCAAAAGTATAGAGAACCACTAAAACTCCTTAGGGTAGTCTGGTGGTTATGGATAATAACTTTAGTTTGGAGGTTGTAGGTTTGAGTGGAAGTGACGATAATTGGGGGTTGTCAATTGTTGCGGACCTGTGACAGACAATAGAGTTAGGTGCTCAGAGCCAGGATTGCTTGTCTCAATGAGGTGTTACAGTGATCTTACCGTGCACGAGCCCAAGTCCGCTGTCAGTATCAGAGATAGCTCTTGTGAATATTCCGTAGCGGAGAGATAATACTTGTATGATAACATTCGGCAGGAATATGCTACTATTAGTCGCCTTTGACTCTTCTTTTTTATCGTAAAAAAAAAGGGAGAGCCACTAAAGATTTTTTAGGAGTGCACAGCAAAATGCTTTCATCATGCACTGCCCCACTCACATTTTTTTTCTTCTCTTTTTGCAGAAAATAAAATACACAATCCATCATTCATGCACTCTGAATATATTCTCTTCTTTATACATTATAACTGAATGCTCTTTATTTTATGTGTATGTTTAAGCTTAAACCAAACAATCTAACAATGATAAGCATTTGGTAGCAAACTCATGAACCATAGAGGCATAGACTACCTACTGGCAAGTTTGGTCCTTTAACAAATTCTCCTTTCTTGCATGTAAAGACTTAAAAATACATTTTTATAAGCCTAATTAGATTTGCTCTGCAGTTACTGACTGTGTATTCGGTTAGTGTTTGCTGGTATTTGCTTTCCAGTTAGGAACTGCAATATCAAGAACCCTTTTTGACATTCTGGCCAGCCGAGAGAGTAATAATTAGAATGATGGTGAGTTGCTTTTTACTTTGCCTAATCAATTAATTGGCTCTGTTTATTATTTCTTTTAACTAAAGCACCATCCTCAATGTCACTTCCTCTCCTAAAGTGATGATCATCACTGAAGTGCCATTTTATTATCTTCCTGGGTCCATGCCTACAGAAACCTCACTTAATGCCATAAAATTACAAAATATTTCTTCCTGGGACCCCCATGGAATCCAAGTACACTTTGTAACACACAGCAATAATAGATTTTCTACTGTGTCACAATCTGCAGAAGGGTCTAATTTTGATATTGGGAAATTCTCTACAGTTGAGTCAATTGGTCTTAAACCATTGCCTTAGTCCATACATCTGACCTAATTGTGGGGTTCTTTTGGGAGTATTTCAGTTTGTGTGGATAAGATGACGCATGGGGTGCCATTATATGATGTGGCTCGCCATCTTCACAACATGAATCTGCTCATTCCTGCACCCCAAAGTGATGCGCACCACCTGCTTTGTAATTCATCAATACAATCATGCTCAATAGAGGAGAGTCAAGTTTGTGGGCTCACTTAACATGTGAATGTGATGACTAAGATGAGAAAGAAAGGCACCCATCTAGTTACCTGTTTGTTTAGTAAACTTCATCTATATAAACAACACATGTAAGGATAATCTCACCTTAATTGTCAATTAGCAATTATAGATCAACAATTAATTGCTTTTAATCATGGAATGTAGGAATGATTACTGATTCTGTATTAATCGTATAATCCCATCGGAATAATTTTCAGTGTAAAGGCATCTAGGATTCTGTGAAAAGCACAAAAAGGATTGATCATTGTGTTCTGAGTTTATTGGCTGTAATAACATTACCTTAAGTGAATTGTGGTTGCCTCAAAGTTTGTGTCACACAATGTAGGATTAGTACTTAACAATTCCGGAATCTATACACAGTTCTTCATTGGATATGTTTTTAATATAAATTTTGTATTTAGTCTTTCTAAGATTCTGAAAGAGTAAATTGTAATGAATTCAAGTTTTAAAAATACGATGACAGTGTGTTGTTTGAGGAGAGAATTTGTAGTGAATTGGGTGGGAGAAAATAGTAGTATAAAATGGTATGAAATGTGCAGGAATTAAAATGCATTTCGTTGTATTTAAGCAAGGATGATTCATGTCCGCCATAATGACACCCTCAGCCTCAGGTTGAGGTTCCATCCCTCCCCTCTCTAACCATTCTCATAACATAATAACTTCTTTTCCTAATTTTATATATTATAATTTTAAATTATTTTTTATTCTAAATAAAAATCTTAACGATAAAAATACTTCCAACTGCCGATTCACAGAAACGTACTGCAACAGTATGACGTGGCTCTACACGATTGTTCTTTCGCTAGCAATTTGACGAGCTGACTGCCGCATGATCATACCCCATGGTTGCCGGAATGTCCGTGACGTGGGGCCGACTGAAGACGCGCCACGTGGGCCTCACTTGACTCCGAACCTGGGAGCTTTGGTGCCGAACCAACGATTTGAAAATTTCGAACGTTGGAGCGGCCCAGTTTCTTATAGTTGTTTTATATGTTATATTATGCCCTGCCCTTGAAATTTATATAATTTGTCTCATTTCTCTGCATAATAAGTTTCTCTTCTTTTGTCTTCAAATTATCCCACACTCTTTCACTGTTTTGAATCATGCCAAGTTGCTGGGATCGCAAAACTCTTTTTTATTTTGTACGTTTTCGTTGTTCATGTACAAGTTGTGTTAGTGCATTTATTTTTTTGGTGTGAAGTGTTGATGCATTTATAATTTGTCCATAAGTTAGGTCATTTGAAAGATCAGATGGTGAAGCTAGTAGTCCACTGACAGCTCCAAATGGGGCTCTTATATGGGTAGTTTGAATTGAAGAGGGAGAAGAGAATAAAAAAGTTGAAAAAAATGGAAAGGTTGTGTTACTTAGATGTGAAGCAGAAAATGAGGAGGGTGAAGCATGTGGTTAAGGCGATGATTATGAAGCTAAAATGAGGAGTTTGGTCACCGATTTTTCAACAACCATCCCACTAAGTGAAAGAAACAGATTGCCTAACAAAAAAGTTGGGGTTGGGGTTGGGGCTGGGGGGCCGATTTCATGGAACTAGATCATTCAATTGGAGACACCGCAGTTGTTTTGGAGATGGGGAATGCTTCGCTTCTTACTTGCTAAACATTCTTTTCTTATATTACAAATATTTCTTTGTATTCTTTTTCTTTTCTTGGCTTTCAAACTTAACCAGCTGAATACATGAATCCAAGTCCTCATCCTTTCACTGCTTTTTTACTTTTTAAGTCATATGACTAACACGTTCTCTTACTTTACTGTGGTTTTATACCATCAAATTCTTTCACTTTTCCTAACCAAGAAAAATATTCTTTCACTGTCAATTAAAAGGCAAGATAAATTATTCAAACTATATCTATCTATCTATCTATCTATCTATAATACTTGATTAATCTAGATTTTATTTTGGAAAAAAATTGTAAGTGATAAAACTCTCACACCTAGCTTTTAAACTTTTTTTTTTCATCAGAGTTGCAAAACTGCAAGAAAGCTCACGTCTAAATTTATGATGATTTTTCTGGACAAAATTAATTTTGTGACAAAACTGCACAAATTTCAAATTTTGTGACTGTTCGTAGTTAAGAACTCAAGAGGGCTTAATACAATTTATTAATGTCAACGATGTGATAAAAAATATGCATATACTAATGAGTATTTGAGTAATTTATACGAAATATCTTGCTTAATGAAATTTCAGGTTATTTATTCTAAATATTTACTTCCCAACAAGACATTTAGGGGGGCCGTTTGTTCAAAAAATGCATCGGAATCAATTATATAAGGAATCAGAATGACAGGAATTAGAACCAAATTGATTCATGTTGTTACTGTTTGGTTTTTACGGAATCAGAATTTGATTATTATAATTATCTGTTTGGTTTACTTGTACCATAGAATCAGAATCAATTATAAGATTTAAATGTTTGACCTTTGAATTCAATATAATAAAATATAATAAAACTATTATTAAAGTTATAAAATCTATAAGGAAAAATCGGTGATAGAAGAATGCGAAATAACAAAGAGGATTCACACAAGAACACAAGATTTACGTGCTTCGGTCAATCGATCTACGTCCACAGGCAGAGAGCTTAGTAATTCTATTATTTAGAGTCAAAACCAGCAAAAGGCTTACAAAATTGTTCTCAAGCCACCTATTTATAGTTTACAATGAAACCCTAGCCAAAATAGGCAACCCAAAACCCTAATACATGTATTATAACCCTTTTATAAGCAGGAATCACGTCCAAAATAGGTTACACGGGCAAACTGGGCAAAACTTGGTCGAGATCCTCCAAGACACGGTCGAACATCCTTTGTCCGTATAATAAAACACAAGACACGGTCTGCCGTGTAATACACTGTTCCTCCTTTACATGGCTGTTTCGTCTCCAATCCGTCCCATTTCGACTTTACTTCATCAACTATCAATTATGGCTTCAATCTTGATCAAGAAAATCAACTTCAACATTAACAATTCTTCACCTTGAAGTGAATTTTCTTCACCATACAAATCATCCATAGAATTAATCATCTGGCACACCACCCCGAAGGGCTTCAAGGCCCTCAACAACGAACCAAGTCAAATCCGGACTTGCCTCCACTAGCGTTAGCTTTTCATCCACTCTTAACAACACAACACCCCACATCTTTTCTTGTATCCTCAAATGATGGCCTTTTTACATCACCAACACAATTACCATGTCTTGGTACACTTGTTGTTAGACCTCTGAATCAACCTGATTGAACTTTTCCTATTCCAGAGTCTCAATCACAAACTCCACCCGTTTTTTGCAGAACTCACAACAGTCCTTACACCATTAGCAACTACCGAGCTGTCAATCAAGGTGTAAATGCCATTCCAAAATCTACCATTCATCACAACCCAAGATCCCTTGCACACCCGAATTCCTCCACATCTTTCTGAGAAACTATAACCATACTTCGACAAAGCACTAACAGAAATCAAGTTCCTTCGCAACCCTGGGACATACCAAACATCAAGTTTCCTGACCATCCCGTCATGCATCCTGATCTTCAAAGATCCATTACCCCCAACACTCAGCTTCTCACCATCTACCAATTTAACACTGTCTTTCCATTCTTTAAAAGAATCAAACAGTTTCCTGAAAAAAGTCATGTGATAAGCTGCACCAGTGTCAATAACCCAACTATCTTTAGATCTACATGCAGAAACAGTCAACACTTCACTGCTCTCTCTCTCATCAGAATTATCCTGAAACTCCACAGAATTATTCCGAACAACTGTTGCACTTAATTTCCACCGTTTTCTCTATGAGGACAATTCTTTTTGACACACCCAATCTCCTTACAGTGATAACATCTCAAACCATGATTCTTACCCATTCTCTTGCCCCTATTAACGGTTAACCCGAACTCCATTCTGTCTCCACCCAAACTAGAAGTTAACCTCTTCAATTCTTTAGACAACAGAGCATCCTTCACATTATTAACAAAAATTTCATCTCTACCATGCATGATAGTATCAACAAAACTCTCATATGACTCAGGCAATTAATGCAACAAAAATATAACTTGATCCTTATCATCAATGTCAACACCAACACCTTTCAAATCTAATACAATACTATTAAATTTATCAAGGTGTTCGTTTACTTGCATGCCTTCTGACATCCTCAAGATATGCAACCGCCTTTTCTGATAAAACTTGTTCGACAGGGATCTTTTCTGATACCTACTCT
>CAODLS010734156.1:0-10545 GCA_948243855.1 Flueggea neowawraea
CTAGCTTATTATGCATGGTTAACCAGACAATGCAATTAAACTTGGGAATAAAATTAGGTCCCAAACAAGTCTATACCAAGAGACAGTTGAACGTTTTGCTCTCAGGAAGTTCCAAGCACTCTTCTCAGAATACATTCCAAAAGGGGTGAATTTCCAAGCTATTTTTGTCAGAACTGCATGCATGAAGATTAATGGAGGAAATCTCCTACCATGCAGTGGTAGTTTCTTCATTCAAGGGATCTCGCAACAACCAGCAATTACGTCTTCATAAATCCACAATCTCAGCACTCTTAGGAATATTAGAATATGCAATGCTAAGAGAGAGGAAGGCATTAATAATAGACTGATCATTAGCTGGTTAGCTGTGTTCACTCAAATATGTATAAATCACTTTAGTTTCTTTAAATGGTTAGCTGTGTTCACTCAAAATCAAAAGGTTAGCTGGTATCACTGATTTAAAAATTTAGATTTAAAGTAAACCTATCTGTAAAATTTATTTTGCATTTTTAACTCTATTTTAACTACTAAGAATGTTGCTAGATATTCATCTGATGGCTACTACACAGTAAATACATCCTTATCTTTGGCTACTGTCTGTTGTGTTGGTATTAATTGCACTGAAAATCTTCCAAAAGATCTACCCCGTCCTAAGATGTGTGGATTAGAAGACAAAAAATGCTCCAGAAAAGAATTTTCTAGCAATAAAAATGATAGATCTTATCGATGTAAATTGAAAAGTTTGGTTAGGAATGGGGTTCCTGCAACAAAACACTTCAATAATGTTACTACGGGTAAGAAAGAACGAAATAGCATGAGGATAACAGAGACAGTTTAGACCAACAAAGTTTGATCTGGCCAATATGAGTATCCCTTCAATTAAAGATGATTTCAAAGCACAGCAATTTGCAACACAAATGTTTCCCTATCCAAGATAATGGTAACAAGTCAGCAATAAGTTGCAATATTTGCAGCAGTCTTCAGATTGTAGTTCATGACAAGAAAAAAAAGGTCTTCAGATTGTAGATTAGGACTACAAGGACTAATGCCTCATGTGAAATTCTCAGACTTTATGCGGATAGATTGAGCGGCCATATATGTATGCAACTTCAATGAAGAGCTCTCCGACTTCGCAGTCCTCTTGGTCTTAGCGCAAGGATATTTCTCTCTTGGTCCTGGTAACTGGGTAATTTTCTCTTTACCAGCTCGAACTATAACAACATTCAGTAAAAGTTCAGCAGGATTGATGAGCTCAAAGACACATTCCGTGCCAGTTTTCAAGTTGTTGTCTCCTGCAAATGCTGGCCAACCAGAAGAGAAGCGAGCCAGTGCATACTCACTGTATATTTTGTAACCGACAGTCCAAGTTTTTTTCCCCAAAATCTGAAGGATAACATTACCACTCTTCTGCTTTAAGTGATCCATTGCAAATTTGAAGGGTATCGTCTGCAATTGTGAAGAAACAAGAATTGGAAAAGTCAATAAAGACAGAAGTTTGCCGAAAATAAGGCAACTGTTCACAAGATTCCAGGGAGAGATATATCAAGATCAAAAACTAAAGCTGAGCAAATAAAAGTACATATGCATTCAAATGTCAGCATATAATTTTCAATATATTGAGGTTCAGTGAAATCATGCTGGAAAATTCCTATTAACATGGCTGGATTTCATAACAACAGAAAAAGAGGAATTCCCAGATTTGGAACCAGCAGCTCCCTTTAAAGCTCTCGACTTGTTCAGGGAAGTCAATGTAGCATGTTCTTGAATCTCCGAAGTTCTACTAGTATTTCCTCTCAAGTTCTCAAGATTGTTAGATTTGATAGCGGCTCTATGAAAAGCTTTAGCTTTTTCATCATCTCCCAACACTTTTGTGTTCTTGCTGATTCTGTTCTCCTCGTGTTTGTGGCTAGATACACCTTCATTGCCTCCTTTAGCTGCAAAATATAATACTTTGGTTAAGAAACAAACTCATCAATACACAACATTATGAACAATAACACAAAGCACTTTCCAACATAATTCGCAGAACACACCCATTTGGTGACGCAGGACAGAGTGCATTAATCTCCTTTTCAACTTTTATGCAAATAGTTCTGAGATCCATTACCTGAAGTTGAAGTATGCAACTTTGGGTTGCTCTCAGGGTTTAAAGCGGGACTAAATCTTCCCACCTTTGGAGGTCGCACATAGGACAATAGCGATTTTTCCCTCTTTTTTGATGATGGACAACAGTCATCCAGGATTTCCACACTTGCATTATCATCTATATTTCTTCTAGCCCTTGGCTCTTCATATTCTCTCTGAAATGTAGGCTCTTTACTATCATCATCATAAGGATAGTCAAATTTTTAAGTACTCTTGTCAAATATAAATACGTGGAAATAACTTCCCCTTTTGTACTCAAAAACCAGAAATGATCCATGAGCTATAGAATAATACTCCTGAAATTCTCTCCAACCATTGTGCAACCATAACCCATCATCACACTTCACCAAGCCCACTTTCCAAACTGCACCACTTGGAACCTCAAGGAAAACCTGATTTGGGAGATCATTTTCGTACGTTCTTGCAAAGCTTTTCGGAATTGCCTGAAAACAACCATGGTTACAAAGCCAAAGCAAACGTACTAATGCACAGCCCTTACTTATGAACTCAATAAAATCAAAAGGCAAGTAAAATCAACTAATCTATTGCAGTTTTTATGCGAATTTGTCTAATTTTTAACAATAGACTCTGTAAGAACATGCCTGAGTCGCTGACTAACCTATCCATATTGTTCAAGTTTCCACAGTAAATGGAAATAACAAAGTTTCAAGAAAACGAAAAGAAAATAAATGAAACACTTACGAGCCTTCCTTGATCAACAGCATCTTGAAGAATTATCTTGAAAAAACTAGAGGTCTTTGACTTAAACAGCAACTTCCTCTTTTCTGCCTTGCCATGAGAAGCCATTTTTGAACGTGGAGGACAGGCTCTATCACCATCAACATTGGAATCTCGGAAAATAGAAACTCGAAGTGTGGTGGTTGTCTTGTTGGAAAGCAATTCGAAAGCACAAATGTCACCACTTGTCAGGTAATTGTCTTTAAAAAAATGTGCCCAACCTCCAGATAACAGGATTCTCGAGCTTCCCTTGGAGTCTTCAAAATAGTTTGCTTTCCATTGTTTCCCATTTTTATCTTCAAGAACCAAAGTGCCATTCTTTTGACTAATATGAAAAGTGGAAAACCAGGAAGGAAGCCTCTGCAGAAAAAGATTAAAAATCCAGAAATTCAGAGAATTTCTACTAGAACAATACAAATCTTCTATTCAAAATATCACGTTGAAAGTTGACTTACCATTTTATATCCCGCAACATTTGTAAGCCTCATTATACTAGTGAAATATGGGAACTGTGATGTGAACTTAATTGATTTCCTTGCAGCTCTGGCATTATTATTATTGCGAAATTGTGACGGACCTACGGTAGCCATAACACACTGCTTTAGTTCGACAATTGCAGCCGACGACAGTGGTGGTGTACCGGCGGTGATGGAGGTGGTTTACGATAGTTGCAGATTCTTTCTCTTGTCCTGATGGGGAGGGGCTGTTTTTGTGGACTTTGATAGCGGTAACGGAGGAGGTAGTGTCGGTAACAAACTGATTTAATGGTCTCAAAACCATGATTGGAGAGCGATGAAGAAAGGTATTCCATTGGAGAGAGCAGTTACTGCTGATGGAGGCAAAGACCAGACTTACACCAGACTTACTTAATTGGGGTTTGGAAATCTCTGAGGGAGTTTTGGGTCTGCGACTCTGCTGTTTTTGATCCTTCATGATCTTATTCTCGTCCTTCGGTTCAGACAGGCAAAATATCGGTTTAATAGTACCGATCGTCACAAAGTTTTCAAATTGTTCAATTTAATTTCTTAAAGAGAAGCATGCTTTTGCTCACTACCAAACCACAATTTGAGTGGAACTTTGTGGGAAATTAGTTGGAGGGATAAAGCTTTCTATTTTCTGGGCTGGAACTCAAAGCTTGATGTAACCATTGTTGATCATCCACTGCAGGCTCCAATGGTTGTTGACGTTTTTAAGTGTCCAATACGCCCATCCAAAAGTTGCACGTCCATAAACATCAATTTGAGCCTGAGCGAACCTTTGATAGTCTTGTTTCGATGCATTTCTAACTTGCCAGGCTGCCACCCATTCTCCTGCATTCCCAGTAAAAAAAATATTAGTCCACCTTATTTGTCTTCTTTTTTCTTAATTACGAGGTCTCTAGAGTTTATTTGGATGTTCGCCCCCCACCAATTTAAGAATTAGTTCAAAGAAATTTCACACTCTAACAACTCGAACTTACAATAAATCCTTCAACTCAGATGTGTTTTTTGTCATAACTCACCAAAAGAATCCAATTAACATAAAAATGAGGCTTACCCACAAAAGTGAGAGGGCCATTTGAGGTGGTGACAAAGTTGACATCAGCAGAGCGGTTTGTGTTGATGAAATCGATGTTTTGTTGGACAGTCATTGTGTCAAACACAATTGAGAAGAGGCTGTAATAGTGGACATCGATGACTGTTCCTCTTATGCCACTTGCAAGAGAGAAGAGCTCTCTAGGATCAGATATACTTAGCCTATTTGACCTCACCACATAAGCTGTTGAGGAGTGCCTGCGAACTGCATCATAACCTGCCTTGTAATACTTCTTCAGACTCTCTAGAGACGCTATTGGTGCCAGAGGCTCATTTATCAGCTCCACTGCATACAGGCTTGGACTTTGTGTATACCTACATTATATTATTGATTATAGAGTCAGGTGGTCGAGTTCCTCGTAGAGTAAACTCATATTGTTGCGCTTGGGTTAAACTCGAGTGATTCATGCATTGTCAATTATGATGTTTAAGTTCAACTTTTCTCGTAAAATGATTAGGGAAAAAAGAAAACCTGGCAGTTAAGAAGTCGATGACACCAACTGTTTGTTGTATGTTAGCGTCTGTGAGACCCCATTCTTGAGAGCCATCTCTGCTGGAGCTGTGCTCCCAACCATTTTGTGAGCCTGGGGCTGCATGCAAGTCAATCACTACTTTCAACTTATATTTCCTGTAACATAAAAAAAACTGCTAATTAGTGACTAGAACCCTGAATTGTCATGAGTTCTGCGACATTTTTACAATATGTTGTCAAGACTAGTAGGAGATGTGTGAACATACTCGGCCCATTTAAAGGCATTGTCTAGTGCTTGCAAAGAGCCTCCAACGTAAGGCGGAGGAGGTGTCGGGTCACTTGCAATCCACCAACCAACTGGGATTCTCACAGCATCTAGTCCATTTTGAGAAATGAATTTGAAGTCGTTTTCAACAATGAATGTTCTCCAATGCTCCTGAAATGGGCACAAATAGATCATAATTAGTAAATTTAACTTAATTTTCCTGTAGCAAGTATGAGGAATCTCCAGCAAGACAGAGTCATCAAGTTATTGATATGTAAGGTTTGTAATACACTTACTCTCATGACATGCGGGGCTAATTTGGGACCATAACCATTTGTAACTTGAAACTCTCCATGTGGCCCTACATTAATCTTAATCACAAATACTGATGGGTCGTCGTCTTTCCATTCAGTTTCACTTGCATAATCTGCCGTTACTAGCTCCTCTGTTCTCACCTGTAATTAGCAACGTTAATTTGCACTAAATCAGTCCAGTTCAATATAATTAGATCACATGGCTCTCAGGATTTATGCAGATATTTCTAGGCTGTTGTTAGAAGCGTGCCCGGGTGAACATTGCTGTGCTTTTAACAACATAATGTAGTTAACATTTCATAGTTCTGAACAAAAACAAGAAAATTTGGTAACCTGCAAGAAGAATCCATTTGGTGCTTTAATTCTAACACGATGTGGTTCGTCGGATTTTTTGACAATCTGAAAAGTCTGTGAACTTCCAGGCATAGCAGAAACAGCTACCACTTCATTTCCATTGCCATTGTTTGTGTCCAATCCAACAAATTGTTTGTTGAACACCCTTAAGTTGAAAGTGCTCTCATTGATCCTCCACAACTAAAACAAATTACGATTGAACAACCCAATTAAGCTCATTATGCAGTTTCATTCAATACTTTTCCCCTTATTTTATAATCTTGACATAATCATATCTTACACTGAATGTCTCCCAGCCCAAGGCAGCTGATCTGTTAGCAACAATTATAGAGCCTCCACCAGATTCAGCGCAAAGATACTTACCAACCGTGACTGATCTAAACTGAAGTCCAGCTCCATCCTGATCAAAACACATTTATTATGACATTCATGAATACTAATTAAGACAGCGAACTGAGTATAAGTACAGTTTCATGTCTGTACAAACCAAGAAATCTTTGTTGGGGATGCCATCAAAAAGAGAAGGCTTGATCCATCCTTCAGTGACAAGCCAGCCGCCAAGGTTAACTGCTTTAATTCTCAAGACTGACTCTTGCATTGGCAACACAAGACGAACACTAAAACACATAGTAGTGTTACAAGTGTCTGCCTTGCTTTTGAGTTTATCGCCACTTCGATATGTTAGTCGTGCGAGCTTTGTCTTAGATGGATATAAATATAAGGTCGATTAAGGATGACAACAATATGTCAAATTCTTGAAAATTTTGACAAGTATTATCATAGGTTAAATCGTCTTTCTAACATTTGAATCGTGCTATTGGTTGGTCAGTGTCAACTACACAGCTTTCTTTATGAAATAACTGGATCTGAAGATAATTAAGCTTGTGCTTAATTAAGCTGTTTTTAAAATTCATTAATTTATGTAATCTGCTTTCTTGGTCCATGTGATACCATCTGGAAGCAATGGGCAATGATTGGACCGCAGAAACCTTTTCCAAATGATAGGGGTCTCGAGGACGGTCGTTTTAGCTCGTTGGCCTTTCCGATGTGCGGAGGAGTCCAACACCGACGTTGGCACCGGTAAGTTAACACAAGCCCCAATCCATGACTTGACCACCACCACCGCCTCTCTTGTGTTCTGTCAACTCCCTTGTTTTCCGTTTTCACTGACCAATACAAAACAATTAAACAATTGTTTCAAAACCAAGAAGATTCTTGTCCCATTGATGCTCAGTTTGACAATTTGTCGGCGGCCTTATTTTGTATCTTTCGTTGTTTTATTATCTCCATTAAAGGAGGGAAAAAAGAGTGTGCTTGTTTGTTTCTGTTGATTTTAGATCTTTTAAATCACAGTTTTTTTTTTTCAAAACACAATTTAATCTGAAAAAATCTAGGGTGAATTAAAAAAATTACAACAAAAAAAAATTTACAAATGCAACAACATGTCAAAAAGTTATCAAAAATACAAGAAGAAATAAATAATTTCTAAAACAACACAGTATGACCGCGTGTTGAACGCGCGTCAGAAAATTGATCGTGTGTTGATCACACTCTTTTTACCAGTGAAAATGAGTACAAACTGAGAACAACATAAGTACAAACTAGTAGAACAATAAAATGAGAACAAAAGAGAACAAACACCAACAAAAATGAGTCCAAATCAAAACAGAATTTTAAAAAAATGAGTACAACCTAAATTAAGATTTGTTGATTACACCAACAAATACTTAAAATAAACGAGTGCAAAACAACATGAGTACAGATGATGAACAAAAATGAGTACAACCAAAAAAATATTAGGAACTGTCAGCTTAATATTTTCTTTATTAGTTGGTAAAATTATTAATACAAAATAAGTACAAAATGAGTACACTTACAAAATAAATGTCCACATAATGAGTACGAATTATTTGAAACTTGTTGATTACACCAACAAAATGCTTACAAAAAATGAGTACAAAATGAAAATAAATCGAGTACAAATAAGAACAAAATAAATGCAACCCAAAGGAGAGGATCGATTACCAGGAAGTGATTTCCTTCATAAAAATATTTTAGTTACAACATCAGGTTTACTTTCTGAGATCATCTGCAACGCACGCCAAGTTGGCATGCGTTGCTCCATTTGTTACTGCAAACCTTGGAGCTATGTCATATGTATTTTTTTTTGTTTTATTCTCCGTCTTTCCTCATTTCATTTAGTTTTTTAGATTTAGTTTATAGTATATTTGTCTATTTAATCAATCAATGTATTTATAATAATTATAATTGAATTTATTATTAATTTAATTTTTGTAAAATTCTAGTATAAAATATAAATAAAATATGAAAAATTAAAATATTGTATAAAACACATGCTCTACAAAATTAAACCTTGAACACATTCATAACAATGTAATTTAACATAAAAAATATTCTACCATAATATAAAAAACAAATACAAAATGACAAATTAATTTGTCCAAATTAAAATTTAATATTTGGATTAGTTCATTTTTTCGTAAACTTATCAAGAAGGCATATTGAAAATCAACCGTAGGATAAATTTCATTGTGACGTCAATCGTCAAATTGATTTTATCTTTTCAAAACCTTATCAAAAAAAATATCTTCAGAATCATCTGTTTGATGGATTTCGTCGTGATATCAACCGTCAGATTTGTTTTATCTTTTCAGAACCTTATCTTTTATTTTTTATAAATACCATCTTCTATTATTTCTAAAATCACAAACTTCTTTCTTCTCAATTTTGAAAATAAAATTCTGTAATATCATTGAGATGAATTTCAATATCAGGGTCCTTCCAATTTACAAATTGTAGGTTCATCGTCTTCATCTAATTCAGATGAATTCAACATGTTGGAGGAACAAATAATACAACATATCATACGCAATAACAACATGATCGCAGAACTATGTGCCACCCAAGCCAACAACCAACCCACTCTCAGAGGCTATGTCCCAAGTTATATTGTCATCAATTGCGATCGTGAAGCTACAGATCGTAATTTGTTCAACGATTATTTTTCTGAAAATCCACGGTATAATCAAAATATGTTCCGTCGAAGGTTTCGCATGCCTCGACCTTTATTTCTTCGGATCGTTGAAGCAGTCTGAAGTCCTGATAGCTATTTTCATCAACGATGTGATGCTGTTGGTAGATTTGGTTTGTCAACTTTGCAAAAAGTAGCAGTTGTGTTTCGAATGCTAGCATATGGTTTGCCCGCAGATGCTACCAACGAATATGTCAAAATCGGCGAGTCAACAACAATTGTAAGCTTAAAGAAATTTTGTCGGGTTGTTGTTGAGGTTTTTGCGGAGCATTATCTTCGAACACCTACTGCAAATGATAGTGCAAGATTACTCAACATCGGTGAGCAACGAGGTTTTCCCGAAATGTTGGGTAGTATAGACTGTATGCATTGGAAGTGGAAAAATTGTCCCACTGCATGGGCTAGACAATATACAAGTCGTTACGGATCACCTACGATCATTCTTGAAGTTGTGGCCGATTACGATCTATGGATATGGTATGCGTACTTTGGTATGTCGGGCACCAACAACGTCATTAATGTGCTTGAATCATCTCATTTGTTCTCTAACCTGGCTCAAGACATCACTCCTCCAGCTCATTATGTCATACAAGGAAAAGAATATGATTACAGATATTATTTAGCAGATAACATATATCCCAAATGGTCCACTATTGTGCAAACGATTCACGAACCACGTGTATTACAGAATATAATGTGTAATAACTTGAATAATTTTGATTAATTTTGGGTAAATTTTCCCTTGAAATTTTTTTTCGAATTAATTATGTTTGAAGGATTAATTTTAATTTAAAATATCATTAAATTAATTAATGATATTTTTGGAGTGTTAATATGATTTTTGAGGTTTATTGTGAAATTAAATTGAGTGAAAATTGGTTGGAATTGAAAAAGGGAAAGAAAAATGGAAGAAAAGAAAATTAAAAACGAACTACAGGTCGTTCAGCGTTGAACCAAACGGCGTGTCGTTCGGGCGTGTATGCACAGTCGTCCGCGTGAAGGAGAGAAACGACGTGTCGTTTGATTCGAAGAAGAAACGACTTGCTGTTCGCGTCGCCAAACGACGTGTCGTTTGAGTTGCCAGACGCTCGGTCGTTTGCTGGAAGAGAAAACGACGTGTCGTTCGCAACGCCAGACGACCGGTCATTCGTGTCCACAGTAACCGGCTTCTGACTTAACCAAACGACGTCGTTTTGAACAAGCAAAACGACGCCGTTTTGAATGAAACCGAACCGCCCAGATTTTCTTTTTCTTTCTTCTTCCTCGTTTTCTTCTCTTTTCTTCTTCAACCGAAACACAAGTTCTCTCTCTCTTGTTTCTCTCTCATCATCCGACTCTCTCTCTCGTCTCTCTCTCTTCCTCGTCGGCCGGACGAGCTAACCAAGGTAACTCCTCTCTCTCTCCTCTTTTCTTTGGTTCATTTGGTTCGGTTTTTGGAGAGAATCGAAAATGGATTTTCTAATTTTGGAGGGGTTTTAGGATGATTTTCGGATGGATTTTTGTGGGGTTTTGATGGGGAGAGTGAGTAGAACATGAATCTAGCTTAGAAATTGATGAATTGATGAGTTTTGATGAAAGGGTAATTTGGTCCGAATTCGGTTTGGATCGTTTGGCTCGGTTTTTGGACGAACCGA